>CBVK0100247759.1:0-15764 GCA_900067695.1 Picea abies
TAGGATTTTAGACACCTAGGGTTTTGGTATCTAGGGTTTTGGACACCTAGGTTTCAACCTAAGGATGTCAGTGAATGATTGTAATGTATAAATAGAGGTCCAAAGGGCCTAGGTTGGGTTGGTATGATATGTTGTTATTGTTGTTGTTAGTGTTGAGTTGATTGAGAATTCATTGTTGTTGTATGACCAAGTGAGTAAGATTGTATGGGAGAGAAGTGTTGAGTGTGAGAGCCTTCTGGTATTGTAATATCTTCAGCCAGGTGCGAAGGTCAAACCCTACAGCTGGGTGCGTAGAGAGAGGAGAAAAAGAGAGGAGAAGAGAGAATATATGCTAGCTAAGAGCGCATACAAGAACTGTATTCTTTACCCTAATATAATATAGCACAGTTCTGTGGACGTATCCCTAGAGAGAGGGTGAACCACCTATATTTTGTGTTGTGTGTGATTGGAATTTTGTATCTATCATTTATATATTATTATTTCAATTTTTGTGGTAGATATGATAGATGCATGGAATAGATCAAAGTTGATAAGTGACATATGAATGTTGTGTTGTTCTTGTGTGAGATCCACTTAATATTCCCTTTGGTTGTAGACATCTCTATCCTACAACCCCTTCATAGCTGCTTTGGGTGAGACTGCATAATCTTCATAGGTGTTGCTGAAAGGGCCAATAACTAGGGTTTGTTGGTGCACTCTTGGAGTTGAACCCTGGGTTTGCCCCTATGCCAACAAATGTTTCCATTGTCGGGACCAAAATCTTCTTGAGGGAATGTCAAGGTGGTTTCCAGTGAAGACAAAGATTCAAAAGTGGATAGAATATCAAGAGAAAGACTTCACTGAAGCCCAGAACAAGAACCCTAGTCTTAGTTTAGAGGAATGGTTGGAGAAATATATCTTTACTGATATACAAGAGATCTTATTTGGAGGAATCCATCAAGATCTATATGAGTGGCTAGCTAGATTAGCATATACCCAGTTCGAGATCCGATCTACACTTCATGTGGTTTTGACGTCGGAGCTGATCAAGAAGGGAAAAAGAGTTGATAACACCGTATCATGAGCAGTAGATCACTGGTTCAATAGCACCATTGGAGGGTACATCACAGTGTTTTCTATTCATATAGTAGAATTGTATAGCCAAGCTGAGAGATATTTTTTCAAGGGACCTCGAGGGAAAGTTTTTCATTTTCTGAAGCTGAGAATCAAGATTCTATTACATGAGAATAAAATCTTAAAGATACAATAGACTATTTGGATCAAGAAAGGATAATTTTCAAAAATTTGGATAGTGACAGCAACACAGAAGCTAGACATATGTGTAGTGGGAGAGTATTCAGAGAAGTTCATCTTGTGAACCTATTTAAGAATATTTATGGGGAGGAAGGTTTATACAGTGGAGAAGAAGAAGAACTGGAAGACGAAGAACATTCAGAGCCTGCTAGGGAAGAGGAAGGAAAATTTGAAGATCTTCGTTGAGGAGAACCTGAAACCTCAGAAACTATCCAGACCATTGAAGTAAGTACGGTTATCCTTCCTTTTGATTCAGTATTAAGCAACCAGATTAATCCTAGTCACCAAAGCATCCAAAGAACTATCAATAGTAGTCCACCAAACATTTAGTCAGGAACCCTAGGAAGATCTATGGCAGATGAGATGAGACTCCCTATATTTAGGGGAGATGGATCTAAAGATCCTAATTATAACTAGTTCCTATGTGAATCCGTATGGAACATTAAGAATGTCACAGATGATGCTGTCAAAAGAACTCGGTTCAGTACAACTCTCAGAGATCACACATTGAGTTGGTACATGAAACTTGTCCAAGGACTTGCATAACCTAGACCATTGAATCAGATTAAGAATGTGCTGATTGCATAGTTTAAGAAACCCAATTCAGAGTCACAATGTATTATAGATCTGAAAGAGATCAACCAAAAGGTGTCCGAACCTATTTTGGAGTTCGATCAGAGATTCAAAACCTTGACAGGTCGATTGACTTTTCAGATCCTAGATGAACAGAACAAAGAATGGTTCATTGTTGCCCTCTTACCACACATCAGAGTTCCTATGATGCAATAGAATATTGCTTCACGGGCTGAGGCATTGGATATCACCATGAAGCTAGAATTAGCCCCTATGGGAGAATCCAACTCAGGTATGAGTCAGATCATGAGCCAGCTCACTAGTTTATCTCTGCAGGTTGAAGATATGAAGAAAGACAAGGGAAAAGATAAACTTACCACACATCAGAGTTCCTATGATGCAATAGAATATTGCTTCACGGGCTGAGGCATTGGATATCACCATGAAGCTAGAATTAGCCCCTATGGGAGAATCCAACTCAGGTATGAGTCAGATCATGAGCCAGCTCACTAGTTTATCTCTGCAGGTTGAAGATATGAAGAAAGACAAGGGAAAAGATAAAAGAGAAGACATCTGGTGTGTCAAATGCAGATTAGAAGGCCATGACAAGGAACACTTCCCTCTATTCAATGAATACTTGGATTTTGGAGCCCCAAGCACCTTGAAGCAGGTCACCTTACCCTGGTGCGAGGTATGCAGAAACAGACATCATACTGGTGAGTGCTATTATATTAAAAAGTATGTTCAGACACCTAAAAAATTGTATTGTACATTATGTAAATCTGTAGGTAATGATTATAGGGATTGTAGGGCTTACAATATCATGCATGAAATGTCGAGGGACATATATAATATTCGAGGTGAAGTACAACAAGAAGGAATCACTATGCAATATAACTCTCCTGGGAGAGGAAACTTCAATCCTCGCGGTTGATTCAGAGGAAGAGGACAAGGAGAAGAAATGAGTTGGGGCTGATGATAGTTCATATGTTATAACTGCGCACAACTAGGACACCTTGTAAGGGATTGTCAGAACCCTTGTACCACTTGCAACTATTGCAGCTCGTTTGACCATGTTATAGAAGATTGTTCTGTGCTGCTAGCTAAGCTTCAGGAAAGATGAGGACCTCATCAGAACCCAAAAGTGCAACTGATATATGCTGATCCTCAAGGAGGATACCCTAGAGTCATTGTTATAACTAGAGGAGGCGTTGTTACAGGAGAAGACAAACTGACCCATGGAAAGACTACATAAGATTCAGAAATCAGGAAAGCTGCAGAGAAGACCCAAACTTTTGATGCAAAGAAAGAAAGACAAATATTTGAGGAAGCAAGAACAGATTTTAGAGGAGACCAAGGTTCTTCATTGAAGACAAAACTAGAAGTAAGAGAGTATGGAATGCCTCACACATTTGATCATTCTGCTTCGCCAAAAGAAGGAAAAGAGGTAAGCCAGCTCATGGACTTTTTACATACTTGTATTAAGTTGATTCAAGATGAAAGCGTTGTACAAGAATTACAAAATTTAATCAGACAATATGAGCTAGGAAAGATAGACCCCTTTCTGAATAGGGTAGTGCACCAAATTGATAAGAAGAGAAGGATAAATAAGGAACTGCATTTGAATGCCCAAATAGGAGAGTATGAGATAGACTATGTAGTCCTCAACTTAGGGTTGGAGGTCAATTTTATGATGAAGCAAACCTGGGCACAGATGGGAAAACTGAAGTTGATATATTCCCCTATTAGACTTAGGATGTATAATCAACAAGTTGTCGGCCCATTTGGACGATTGGAGCATGTCCCTGTGGAAATTGATGGAGTAAGAACGTTTGTAGATTTTGAGGTAATTGAAATAGTTGATGACAGTTGCCCTTACCCTGCGCTGTTAGGAATTGATTGGGCTTTCAATAATCCACTGTGGTTGACTTAAAGAAAAGACATATGACTTTTGAAAGTGATGGCCTCATGGTCATAGCACCTTTAGATCCAGATGAAGGTCAGCGATACACAGATCCTATCAAAGAAGAAGACCATGCATATGCACTAGAAAACATATATAAACTAACAACCAAATAGAAGGATTACATTAATCCTATAGATGATGGGAATCTAAGCTGGTGAAGTGACAACACATGTTCATCAGACTCAGAAGAAGCACTGGAGAACTGGAAGAACCAGATGTATGAAGTATCTACAAGGAAATGTGTTAGATTAACCAGATAAGTTCACTGGATCGACACAAAAATAAGTAACTTACCCACCTTTGATGGTCTAAATCCTTTAGAAACCTTCTTTTCCGACCCTGAAGAAAGTGTACCAACACAACAGAGGTTGTTGGTAATGGACGAGGCCTTGAAAGCCACACCAAGAAGATGGTGGGGGATGCACAAAAGTAATATCACAGACTGGACACAATGTCGTACTTTGATGAAAACGTGGTTCTCAACACAAGTGGAAGGATGTGAAGTTCTCTACACAGGTCGAAGTTGCCCAAAGGAACATGTGTGAAGTTGTGAGGAATCCTATAAAAACATCCCTCAAGAGCAGTGGGTACACAAATTCATCAACACGTTGGACACGACACCTATCAACTGGTACCTCCAATTATAACTGCGCCTCATCACTACAGATTGGAAAGGTATGACTCAGAATTTTGTAACTACCTTATTATTTGAAATTCAATATCCATCAGTAGATCAAGAATTACATATTGTGAGATAGAAATTATTTGAGGAGGTATCTAGCCTTCCCTTAGAACAGGAAGAGGATGAATGGACTGGGCCTCTCCAAAAACTGCAAGGTTGTTACAACATCAATGCCGATGAAGACGATGATCCGAGGAAGGTGAAGATCGCAAAAACAGAGGGCCAGAGAGATGTGGAAGGACCAGGAGTTGAGATACCATTCATTGGATAACCAATCAAGATTAAGAAATTCAATATTGGAACATAACAGACCCCAAAGTTTGAAAAGGTTGGGGATTATTGGGATGTTGCTACCATTGATAATATTACTGAGTTGTTGCATGAGTATTAGGACTTTTTTCCAACCAAGTTCACTGATATGAAGGGAATCAAAGGACCTATGGGTGAGATGAGAATCCCTTTGAAACCATATGAAATACCAGTCAAATAGAGACCCTATATATTGATTCCCAAATACAAGGAGAAAGTGATGATTGAGCTTGACAGAATGCTGGAAGCAGGGATTATAGAACCTGTCGAAGAATCAGAGTGGATTACCCCTATGGTGGTGCAAGACAAGAAGACAGGTGATATCAGGATCTACATAGATATGAGGAATATGAACGATGCTTGTTTTCATGACCCCTTCCCTACACAATTCATTGACGAAGTGGTAGATAACGTGGGAGGCCAGGAGGTCTATTCTTTTACAGATGGCTTTTCAGAATACCATCAGATCTGGATTTCTAAGGAGGACTTCCATAAGACCACATTTGCAATAGAATGGCGATCCTACCAATATATATTGATGCCATTTGGATTGAATAATTCCCTAACCATCTTTTCCAGGGTGGTGGTCGAAGCATTCAAGGAATTTCTGCATAAATTTTTAGAAGCATACTTTGATGATTGGACCATTTTTAGTTTATTGAAAAATCATATTGAATGTCTAAGGCTAATGTTGGATAAATGAAAGTAGTGTCAAATTTCCTTAAATCTAAAGAAGTGCATATTCTTCTCACCATTTGGAGTTTTGTTAGGACATATTGTATGCAAGTAAGGATTGCAGGTAGATCCATCCAAGATCACCATTATAGTTTATCTACCCCCTCCTATGTTAGTCAAACAACTGCACACTGTGTTGGGACACACAAGATATTACAAAAAGTTCATTAAGGGCTATGCTCAAATTAAAGTGCCCATGGAGAAGCTATTGAAGAAGGATTGTCAATTTAGTTGGACATAATAATGCCAGCAGAGCTTCGACACACTGAAACAAAAAATGGTTACTGCGCCCATTCTGGTTTTCCCAGATTGGGCCAAAGAGTTTCATGTGCATGTCAATTTGTCTTCCATTGCTTTAGGAGTTGTGTTAGCACAGCCAAAAGAAGGAGATATTGACCACCCGTTATCCTTTGCTAGTAGAAATGTATCTACAACTGAGATTAATTATACCACTATTGAACGAGAAGGGTTAGCCATGTTGTACACATTACAAAAATTTCTCCACTACTTTTTGGGAGGACACTTTAAAATGTTTACTGATCACTCCACACTGAAATACCTAGTCAACAAGCCAGTGTTGGGGGGAAGGATATGCATATGGAAGCTTCTATTTCAAGAATATGATTTTAAGATCATAGTAAATCCATGGATAATGAACAAAGATCCTGACCACTTGTTGAGGCTGGAACATGGAGAGGAGTTGACTAGTTTAGAAAATGGATTGGCGGATGCACAACTACTGGCCATTAGAAATATTGATTACCACTTCATAGAGATAGTCTAGTTCCTATCAATAGGAATGGCACCTAGTGAGTAAACAATTCCTTAGAAGAAACAACTAGTAGTGTGCGCTGCAGATTTCTGACTTATAGCTGGACATCTATACAATATGGGACCTAATGAGATATTGAGAAGGTGTGTTATGGAAGAAGAATGACCAATGATCCTTGTGGAATCTCACGAAAGCATCGCAGGAGGACATTATGCAGGGAAATGAACTGCACAGAAGTTTCTTAGAGCTGGCCTTTGGTGGCCTACCTTACACAAAGATGTTAATGACTAATCTAGAGCTTGCAATGTATGCCAGAGGGTTGGGAAACCATCCAGAAGAGATGAAATTCCATTAGCACCACAACTGAACCTACAAGCATTCGAAAAATGGGCCATTAACTTTGTTAGACCTATAAACCCACCAGGAAAGCACACAAGAGCAAGATATATAATTACAACTACGGAGTACTTGACTAGATGGGCCGAAGCAAGAGCAGTTAAGGACTGTAGTGCAACCACAATTGCGCGCTTCATATTTGAGGACATCATAACCAGGTTTGGATGCCCAAAGATCCTTATGAGTGATCAAGGTACACATTTCATCAATAAGACAGTTGCAACCCTGACTGAATAATTTGTAGTCCACCATTAGAAGAGCACACCGTACCATCCACAAGCAAATGGGACAGTTGAAGCATTCAACAAGATTTTGGAAACAACACTAACCAATATTTGTTGTGTGAATAGAGATGATTGGGATTTAAGAATACCAACAATGTTATGGGCCTATAGAACCACTTGCAAGAAGCTAACAATGCAGACCCCTTTTAGGTTGGTATATGGTCTTGAAGTTGTTGTTCCAATGGAATATTTGGTCCCAACCCTAAGAATTGTTGCCTTTACAAATATGGATGACACTAGATCTATTCAAGAGAGGCTCGCATAGTTGGTCGAACTTGAGGAAGATATATTCATTACAGGATTGCATCGGCAGGTACAAAAGGAAAGAGAAAAGGCCTATCATGACAGGCACATCAAGAAGAAGTCATTTAGACAAGGAGACCTAGTGCTATTCTATGACAACAAGTTCATAAAACATCCTGGAAAATTTAGAATGCATTGGCTCGGACCATATGAGATTGCCTATGTCACAAAAGGAGGAGTTGCGCAGCTGAAGATGTTAAAGGGAGAATGGAAGGAAGGATTAGTGAATGGGATTCAGCTGAAGTTGTACTATGACACCCAGCTGCCTCGCAATTCTTAGTAAAAGCATGAAGAAAAAGGGACTAGGTACCAGGTGCAGTTGAAACTGGGTACCAGACACAGAAAATATAGTCTACACAGGGAAAAAGAGAAAGCATAAAGAAGAAAGAAAAGGCTACACTGCGTAGTTCGAAGTCAAAATACAACAGAAAGGTTAGATATGAAGTGCCTCAGGATGAGTCATAGGTGAGTGTTGGGGGCCTGTTGGCCCCGGGTTATGGAAGTACATGAAGATCAAGGAAGAAAAGGGTGAAAATCAAACTTCACAGAAGACAGAGTGATTGATATTGGGTTGAAGTGAGAAAAAGAGCAGAAAAGATGGACTGAAGCCTAAGAAAGGAAGTAGTTGGAAAAGGAGATTGAGAATGACAAGTTGGCAAGGAAGAAGGATCATGGAAAACTCAACAAGAGGAAAAATCCACCGTTATATGTTTTAGAGCACCGCACGAGAAGGAAGGAGAGATAGGTTGGCGAAGCCCTGAAAACATGGGTCAAGTTGACCTAGGATTTTAGACACCTAGGGTTTTGGTATCTAGGGTTTTGGACACCTAGGTTTCGGCCTAAGGATGTCGGTGAATGATTTTAATGTATAAATAGAGGTCTAAAGGGCCTAGGTTGGGTTGGTATGATAATGTTGTTATTGTTGTTGTTGGTGTTGAGTCGATTGAGAATTCATTGTTGTTGTATGACCAAGTGAGTAATCTTGTATGGGAGAGAAGTGTTGAGTGTGAGAGCCTTCTGGTGTTGTAAGATCTTCAGCTGCGTGTGAAGGTCAAACCCTGCAGCTGGGTACACAGGGAGAGGAGATAAAGAGAGTAGAAGAGAGAATATATACTAGCTAAGAGCGCAGACAAGAACTATATGCTTTACCCTAATATAATATAGCACAGTTATGTGGACGTATCCCTAGAGAGAGGGTGAACCAGGTATATTTTGTGTTGTCTGTGATTGGTATTTTGTATTTGTCATTTATATATTGTTATTGAATTGTTGTGGTAGATTTGATAGATGCATGGAATGGATCAAAGATGATAAGTGATATATGAATTTTGTGTTGTTCTTGTGTGAGATCCACTGGATATTCCCTTTGATTATAGACATCTATGTCCTGCAACCCCCTCATAGCTGCTTCTGGCGAGACTGCATTTGTTTTGTAGGTGTTGCCGAAAGGGCCAGTAGCTAGGGCTTCTTGGTGCGCTCTTGGAGCTAAACCCTGGGTCTTCCCCTGTGCCAACAAGGTGAATTCACCACCATTGTCTGATCTAAGACATTTGATTTTTGTCTCCCTTTCATTTTCAACAAGGGTTTTAAAGGTTTTGAATTTGTTGAGTGCTTCTGATTTTTGTTTGAGAAAACATATCCAACTCATTCTAGTAAAGTCATCAATGAACAACATAAAGTAAGACTCTCCTTGTAGACTCTTGGTTCTCATAGGTCCACATAGGTCAGTGTGAACAAGCTCTAAAGGTTTAAAGGTTGTGTATTCTTTTGTTTTGAACATTACCCTAGTTTGCTTCCCTAGTTGATAGTGTCTACACATAGAATTTGAGGGTTTTATGATTTTTGGCAAGTTTCTTATTGCACCAAGGTTGTTGACTTTCACAAGATTGTAAAAGTTAATATGCCCCAACCTCCTATGCCATATCCAAGTTTCATCTACAAAATTTATATGACACTCCTCATTCAATTTTGCATCTAGTATATATACATTTTCAGGAGTTTTAGGAGCAGTATCAACTAATTTTCCTATGTATTCTCTCCTAATCTCACATTTTTGGGAATCAAAGATGCAAAAGTATCCCTAATCACAAGTTTGACTGACACTTAATAAACTAGGATTCAATTTATCGACAAGTAGTACATTTCTAGCTTTGTCTTTTCCCAATATCAGAGTGCCTTTCCCAAGTATGTTACTTGAAGCATTATCACCGAATGCAACTTTACCTTTTTGTTTCTTTAATTCTAAAAACTTATCCATGTTACCTGTCATATGTTTCAAGCATCAACTGTCAACATACCAAATATCCTTTTCATCTTGATTTTTTAGGGAAATAAGAGATTCCCTTTTTGATGTTTTTACTCTCCAAAGTTTCTTTTGCTCTCTAATGAACTTGGGTTGTTCTGAGACTTCCATTAGTCTACAATTAATGGATTTATGTCCATGGTTATGACATCTAAAGCATTGTAAGTCCCCTTCTTGTAGAGGTTCAAAGGAGTTATAGTTTCTTCTCTTAACTCGATTTTCTTCTTGTTTATCCTTAAGGATATAATTCTTAACCTTTAGATTTTTCTTTCTATATGCTCTACAATTTATAGCTTTGTGTCAAAAATTAGAGCATGCAAAGAAATAAACAGGAAAAATGTGAGGATACCTATTTTGGTAAAACTTGTTTGGTATTGTCTTGCCTTCTTTCCTAATGGGTGGAGCTAATATTCTGGAGTTCTGATCATTACTTATCTTCTCTTCATTTTTCTTCTTGAATGTACTGCGAAGAGCATCCGCATAAGATTTTGAGTTAACATGGCTTTCTATTTGAGAATAACCTATTCCATTTTCATTTCCAGAATCCCTTTGCGCTGTTATAATCTTATTTAATATTTTAGAGATATTTTCATATTTTGTTTGAATGATTTTTGCATCTAGCTCCTTTTTTAGATGAACTATTTATGCCTCCATCCTTTCAACAATTATTTGTTTTTCTTCAAGAGACTTTTCCAGACTTTCTTCAATCTTATTTTCTTCTAAGATTTATTTTTTCATATTGTTCATAAGTTTTTCCATCTCCTTTTCTTCTTGTTCATATTTTTCTTTCTGTTCGACTACAAAAAATTTCAACTGTCTATATCTGGTTTTGTATTTTCTTAATTCATCTAAGGCATTGAGAAGTTCTTCCTCCATATTAACTTCTGCTTCATCTTCTAACTCATTCTCATGTTTAATTTTTTCTATTTCATTAGATTCTTCAATACCTAAGAAAAGGACTTCATCATCATCAGATTCATCATTGTCACTAGACTGTGATGAGTTGTTGTCTTCTTATTTTGAGTATAAATTATTTTTCCCTCTGGAGAAATTTTTCTTGTAGTTGGGTTTTTCCTTTTTCTGGTATTGTTTGTTTTTGTTTTCTTTCTCTTGAGGGTCCTCCTTGGGATAGGGACACTTGGATGCGAAATGACCAACTTTGCCACAATTAAAATGTTTGAAAGGAAGCTTTCCTTTGTACTTCCCTGATCCTTTCTAAATTTTTCTAATGAAGTTGGCTTCTTCCACATTAGATTCTTCATGATGACAATATTGAGGTTTTTTCTTCTGATTTATCTTTGTCTTGAATGCTTTGAAAGTTATTTTATCTTTTGCTGATTTATTATTTCATGTTCTCATCTCATATGCTATACAAATTCCATGGAGCTGAACAACTGTGAGTGAGATTAGATTGGATCTATCTTCAACTGAGGAAATATTTGCATCATATCTCATTGGTAATGACCTTGGTATTTTTTTCACAATGGGTTTATCTGTAACTTCTTCTCCTGTTGTTCTAATTGAGTTGACCACTTCATCTACCCTATCAAAGTACTCAGCAATATTTTCTTCTTCTTTCATTTTTAGGTTTTCAAATTGAGTTCTATAGGTTTGTAGTTTAGCTTCCTTGACTTTGTCATCTCCTTCATATACAACCTCCAATTTGTCCTAGATTTCTTTGGCTGATTTGCAATGCATAACTTTCACACATATAGAGTTAGTCAACCCTACTAGAATACCATTAACTACTCTTGAGTTATCATTACAGATTTTCTTTCCTCCATAGTCTTTGGGTGGAGTAGTTGGTGCAATGTAACCATCTACAACAAATTGCCAGATATCAAAACCAAGAGCCAACAGGAAGTTTTTCATTCTTATTTTCCACAGAGCATAGCCTTCTCCATTGAACAATGGTTCTTTGTTGTTAGACATTCCTTCTTATTGATCCATCTTCAGGATATACCTTCAAGTTTGTTAGACTGTGCTGAAGGAACCCACTCTAATACCAATTGAAGGATCAGATCATGTCACTNNNGTGAATCAGTGACACAACAATTATATCAATTTTTCATTTATTAATGCAAACAAAATTTTGACATAGTATTTTATCGTGGAACCCAAATGGGAAAACCACAAACTCTTTTCTATTAACTACAAAATTTGTTTTACATGTTACATAGAAGGAATATGTACTCCCTCTTTGATCAGCACCAATTGATCAAGATGCACCCACACCTTGGTTTACCAGCACCAATTGATAGGAGGCGGAGACCCCCTGTTTAGTTAGCTACAACTAACAAGGAAGCACCAACTCCCTTTGCAGGCACCAACCTTCCCTTGCACCACCCAACCACCCTTAATGCATAGGTATTATCTTTTCTTCCTGGAATCTGCTTCATCTTTTAATCTTCTAATCTGGACAATAGAGACACTTTCTTCTCCCACTTTTTATGGTTTATATAATCTTCAAACTGGTGTGAGATTTAAAAACATTGTGTACTTTTATTTGAACCATTGTACCTTTTCATTTAAAGTGATAATCTAACTTTTAACTAATATCATTTTCTCTTTTTATTCTTTATTCATATTTTCATGATTTATTCTCTTTTAATCATGACTGTGTATCGATTCATTTTTTGTCATAAATTGATCACAGTCATGGATCAATTTAATCCTTTATACTCAATCCCTAATCTCTGTTATATTCACAGAAACCAGATTTTGTGGAGGCACTTCCTTCAATCCATTTCATATGACCATGTGTTACAGAACCACGAGATTATTGAATATAACAACATATAACAATTTCCTTTAAAACTCTTATATCATATGACCAATGGCGTGGACATCACGTTTAGGCGAGACAAGTTCCTAAGCATTTATCGTTCCAATGGTCACGATTCAATATATTGATGAGATGGATGGTTGATTGGATTTCGGTACTTTTCCCTTCGAGTCATCATGACTTCCAATATTACAAAACTCATGATCACAAAATCACCGAAACAATCGAACGATTAATATTACCCATTGAGATGGATGGTTGTCAGAATTTCAACACTTTGACATTTGGATCTTCGTTATGTCCAACCTTTCAAAACTCTCGATTATGATATTGTTGATTACATCTCAGAACCATATGACCAATTGGGGTGACTAGGTGCTAGAACGAATGCATGCTTTGAGAACTTTATTAGATTCAACGGTCGTGAATCAATCACCCACTAATATGGATGACTGTCGGGATTTTCATTGTGACGTAACTTGTTGACATCACTTGTAGACATGGCATTGGTCGAGTGGTTGCCACGTGTCATTCAAATTCACGATTTACACGTGCCTGAAATGCCAATTTCAACTTGACACTTGTCACTTTCTGACTGAGCCATGTTTCCTTGTTGATGTGCTCTGCTGACATGGTCTATTATTGACATCACTCAAGACAACATGGACCTTGATACGTGTCTTCCTCCTTGACTTCGGAGCTTCAACTTTTGAGGTTTTGAACACCTCTCATCATTGTATGTTGTGGCCAATATTCCGATCTCTGAAATGACAAAATCTAGGCTAAATGTGTTAGCTCCTCTTCCAAGGCCCGTCTCACATGTGACCTCGATTTATGATCTAGGTCTCAACACCTGAGTGTTTCGCATTTTTGCATTTCAGGATTTCAAACAACTCTCGTCACTGTTCTCCGAATCACGAATCCCCAAATTCGTTGATCCAGTTCCATGCGTTCTCCTTTCAACCGATGGCTAGGATATCTTCATAATTTCTAACTTCGCGAGTTCAGGATCCTTGACTCCTCGACACTCCAAATACTTTGATTCCTGATTTCCCAATATTCTGCTCTCGTCAAATCGACGACACAGGTCACTCCTCATTTTTAGCTTTGAATCTAATGGTCCATGTCTCTCCTCCTCTTGAACTTTGGAGTGTTGAATGAGTTTAACTCTTATCCTCCTTGCAACTATGCTGGATATAACAACCCAGGACTATTTGTTCCTTTCCTCTCCAACGATCCCTATTGTCCATCGATTATCGATGGCTCCTTGCTCTGAACTTGACGCCAACCCTTCTAAGCTTAACTCGACTCTCTTCCTTCCTATGGACTCTTGTCATAGGAGCATTTTTTATCCTATCATGATCAACAATTAATCACAAATTGTTCACTTCTTCTACAAACTTATATACTTTTTGAAACCAATGACAACACATCTGTGGTAATTCAACAACAGATCATCACATCAACTATTGACATCAATGAAAATATATCCAAGACGGAACACATGCAATGGGAGTTTTGAGAAGGTATATGTCAAAACCAGAGAAGGAGCACTGGACAACAGTAAAAAGGGTTTTCAAGTATTTTCGTGGCATTGCTAGCTATGGATTATACTACCAAGGAAGACCAAGGTTGGACAGAGTGTTGGAAATACATGGCTTTGTGGATGCATCCTGGGATGGAGGTCTAGATCATAGGATATCTATAAGAAGGTATGTTTTTAACCTATTTGGAGGAGAAATCAGTTGGATGAGAAAAAGACAGGTTGTAGTGACACTTTCAACTAGATAATTTGAATACATGACAACCACGCATGCAAGTAAGGAAGTTGTATGGTTACAAATATTTTTTTGGGTGTTGGGTTGGTAAATCAAGTTGTAAGGATAGATTGTGATAGTTAGATTGCAATTTTTCTGGCGAAGAACTTGGCTTATCATTCAAAGACAAAGCATGTTGATATTCAATATCACTTTGTGAGAGACATGGTTGAAGAAAATAAAGTGTTGTTGATGAAGGTGGAAACTTTGAAGAATGTTACAGATTAATTAACAAAATATATGAGCAGTGAGAAGGTCTCGTGTCCTAGAGGATCCATGGGCATTGCTACCTTGGATTGTTGACTATGTTGTTGATACTGAGAGGGGGGTGAATCAATATCAAGTACAATTGAAAAACTTTTTCAACTTATACTTAAACCATTCAACTATATCCAATGAAAAATGAAAAATATTATAAGAGTTACACCAATACACCACAATACACCATGCACAATATATGAGAAATAANNATCAATAGTTATTGTTCAAGGGAAGTAATGACTTCCAAAGGTAGCTACATCTTCCAAATGTAAAGAGAGGGATAAACCTCCAAGAGGAGTATACAATCCTCCAATATCAAGAGATATTTTAACTCTCCATTCTTTCCCCTTCCTTCCACCCAATAATATATTAGAGATAATAAAAATTTACATTAAATCATCACCATTAACCAATCATCACATAGAACCTGATAATGCTTCCTTATACTTATTCAAATTATGAAATTATTCAATTCTTAGAGTACTCTGATCGTTTATATAATATTACTCAATGTAATCTCTAAAACTCCTCCAAGTTTCACTCCTTGAATCCTCCCCAAAAAGAAGTTATAGAAATAATGGTAGACTTTATTCAATTCTGGTCTATTCAGGAGACCTAACTTGTACAGAATGCCCCATGCTCAATATTTAACATACAATTCTGAAACTCTCACAAAAGAAACTAAATTCCATACTATTTCCAATGAAATTTGTCCCACATCATTTAGATTCTCTATGAAGAAGTTATGACTTTTTTACCTGGAACACCTATTTATTGACTAGCTTCAGGACTGGTCACACACCCTATCTTCCACAGAGTGTATCTCCATAATTATATCGAATCAAGAGTTGAAATTTTTACCCGAGGTACCTTGATATGTCTTCTCAATACCATAGAGATTTCACCATATGAATCATTCTATAAAAAAGTTATAGCAAAAATGGTAAGATGACCTGAAAATAACATACCTTAGAACACATCACCAAAAGACTTCATCCTCCCTTGAAATCTGGCCTTGTTTACTTCTTATTTCATTTGAAATTCAAATTATATCAAAATTAATGTATAATGATGTTTATTTATACCATTTATGTCACTTCATTTTAACATTGGGGCTGACCTGACACTTTCTTATTTTGTAATTTTTTTCTTTGATTATCTTCAGGGCTTACATGTACTTCCTTCTTCAATTCACTTTGTCATCTTCAAAAATTCATTTCTCTTCAACCATGAGGATCCACATGACATGCCACATACCACCAAAAACAACATGATGTATACTATCC
>CBVK0100247760.1:1561-15763 GCA_900067695.1 Picea abies
AACCAAGGTCAACCATAGTTATGTTCATCACATTGCAACAATATGGTTATGTTTATCACATTGTATGCTCATCGTATAAGGCTATGTTCGTCACATTGTGAAAATATGGTTATATTTGTCACATTGTGATGATAGTGCAATGTTCATCACATTGAGAGGACAACTATGGTAGACCTTGGTTGACCATTGTTGAAAGTGGTTAACCATGTTTGACAATTGTTGTCCCTAGGTGACCATGGTTTGCTATGACCATGGTTGACCAAGACTATGGATGACATTCAGATCGCTAAATTTACAATTGTTTGTCACATTATGATGATAGGATATTTGTGTCACATTGCAATGACGAGGATATGTTCATTACATTGTGATGATGAGGCTATGTTCGTCACATTGCGACAATATGGTTATTTTCGTCACATTGGGATGGAGGGGATAAGTTCGTCACATTGCGATGATGGGATATTTGCATCACATTATGTGATGCAAATATTTGTTTCACATTGCTATGGTGGAGCTATATTCATAAAATTGTGACAACAAGATATTGTTTGTCACATATTGATGACGACTAGGTTATTGAGATGGTGGAGCTATGTTCATCACATTACGAGGACATGATATTTAAGTAAAAAGTGGATATGTAATGAACATAAATTTCGTATGTTCATCATATGTCATATGTCTATGTGATGAACATAAATTTTGTATGTTCATCACATTAAGACGACAGGGCTATGTTCATCACATTGCGACAACATGACATTGTTTGTCGCGTTATGATGACAAGATATTTATGTCACATTGTGATGATGATAGGATATTTGTGTCACATTGTTTTCATATTTTCATCATATTAGGATGGAGGGGCTAAGTTCAACACATTGCAACGATGGGATATTTGCGTCACATTTTGTGATGAAAATATTTGTTTCACATTGCTACGATGGGGCTATGTTCATAAAATTGCGATGACGAGATATTGTTTGTCACATTTTGAGGACGACGAGCATATTGCGACGACTAGGCTATGTTGATCACATTGCGATGACAAGACATTTAAGTAAAAAGTGGATATGTGATGAACATAAATGACGTATGTTCATCGTATGTCATATGGCTATGTGATGAACATAAATGTCGTATATTCATCACATTGTAATGATAGGGCTATGTTCATCACATTGCGAGAACAGGACATTGTTTGTCACATTAAGATGAGAGGATATTTGTGTCATGTTGCGATGACGAGGATATGCTCATCACATTGCAACGATGAGGATATGTTCATCACATTGTAACAATATGGTTGTGTTCGTCACATTGCGATGACAAGGCTATGTTCGACACATTGTGACAATATGGTTATGTTTATCACATTGTGACAATATGGTTATGTTCATCACATTGCGATAGTATGGTTATGGCCAGCCATGGTCATCTATGGACAACAATTGTGAAATATGGTTAACCATTATCAACCATGGTCAACCATAGTCAACCATCTTCATGGTCAACCAAGGTCAACAATAGTTATTTCCATCACATTACGACAATATGGTTATGTTTGTCACATTGTATGTTCATCATATTAGGCTATGTTTGTCACATTGTGATGGAAATATATGTTCGTTACATTATGAGGACATGATATTTGCATCACATTATGACAATTGGATATTTGTGTCACATTGCGATGACAAGGCTATGTTCATAACATTGTGACCACAGGATATTGTTTATCGCATATTAATGACGACGAGTATATTGTGTCGATAGGTCTATGTTAAACACAATGCGATGACATGAAATTTAAGTAAAATGTGGTTATGTGATGAACATAGATATTGTATATTCATCGTAAACCAAGGTTAACCATAGTTATGTTCGTCACATTGTGACAATATGGTTATGTTTGTCACATTGTGACAATATGGTTATGTGTATCACATTGTGACGATCAGGATATGTTTGTCACATTGCGAGGACATGATGTTTGCATCACATTATGACGATTGGATATTTGTGTCACATTGTGATGAAATGATATTGTTTGCCACATATTGATGACGAAGAGGATATTGCGACAACGGGGCTATGTTCATCGCATTGCGATGAAAATAGATTTAAGTAAAAAGTGGCTATGTAATGAACATAAATGTCATATGTTCATCATATTTCGTATAGATATGTGATAAAGATAATTGTCATATGTTCATCACATTGTGAAAAAATGACATTTATTACAACGACAGGGATATGTTCATCAAAATGCAACAAGAGGACATTGTTTGTCACATTATGATGATATGATATTTTCATTACATTGTGATGATGAGGAGTTGTGCACAACATAGTTTAAAATGCACAACTCTCCACCTAGTAAGGAAACAGTGCTCAAGAGCATTCCACTTCCACCTGGTAGCCCATGCTTTAATTGATAGGAAGGGAAATGACAATTAAATACCAACCACTTTCAACCTCGTAAGGAAAGAGTGTGATGGTAATCAACCTGGTAATGCATGCTTTAACCTTACATTGAAATTGAAACGTGGCATCATTCCATGTCATGGTTCACATTCCACTAACCATACATGCCAAGTTTTTTCAAAGTGTAAAAAGTTAATTAACATGTAAAAGTTAAAAGTTAAGTAATCTTGGTTGTATTTATATAAGTATACTTCATGGCAATTGGAAACCTATTTCAGTAATTTCTTAACTCTAAAAATTGAATGTGAAAAAGTAAACATGTTAATGGAAGCCTTTATAAATGCGAGGACATTATTAACATTAAATATCATTCATTGATTTTGGTATAAGACGAAGAATATGCTAGCATCTTTAATTGTTGGCCATAAGATTGAAATATTTAATTAAAGGGTTGATTAAACCACATATTCCTATGGGGGGATGCCTATTGATGTAATTACTAATTAGTGTGTAATATTATTTAGAGTTAAATTTTAGGGAGCTTAAAAGTCATCACTATTTATTTATTGTTTAAAACAATGAAATTTCACATTATAAATTGATTTATTAGTTATTTTAGATTAAGTAAAGATGACTTACCAATCAAAATAAAAAATAACAATTGTTTTATCTATTTTTTTAATTTAATGTTTTTAATTTTTTTCAACTTAGGTTAAGTCAACTTTATATATATATATATATATATATATATATATATATATATATATATATATATATATATATATATATTAAATTTTTTTATCACAATATTTAAAAGTCCAAAACAGTACATTGTATTGCTAACTTCTCTGTTTTGATGAAAGGTTCAATCAAAATCCACAAAAACTCCAAAATATTAAAAAAATAGTATAACATGTAACTGTCAACTTCTTAACCAATAAATGTCAACTTCTTAACCAATAAACCCTAAATAAGAGGTGAAGTACATAAACCTAAAGTAACTATTAATCCAAGAACAATAGCAATAACAAGAGAATATGAAAGTCTCAAGAAAAAATGACTTAATTTATTATGGGGAAATGGTCTTCATATAGGAATACAATGGGTCCACACAAGATGAATAGAGTGGAAGGGCACATGAAGAAATAATAAGAAATTCATGCAAGTAGCTTGATGGTTGGAAAGATGCAACTACATGCTACACATTACTAACTAATAACTAACATAGTTAAAAATAAGGAGATGTTGTCATTATGTGATGGCCATTGTTGAGCTCTTGTTTACTAAGCTAGGTACTACTTGGTTAATGGGTACTATAAGGCCCTCACCTTGAGTGGCTTTTGATCCTCCATCGCACGATCACCTTGGTTGTCACTTACTACCTTGGAGGGAGATGATGGAAGGTTGATGCCTTAGACAAGTAAGTTTTGAGTTCCTTAACCTGTTGGCAAGTCATGCCATGGATAAGTCTGGCACCTGTGCTCATAGATAGGGTGCACTACAGACAGTGGAAACTTTCACAAGTGACACACACCAAGAGAATACTGGAAAAAAAATTTATTAGAGAAGGAAAATAAGGTTGTAACGGGAAACCTTGTCCATAGACATGCAATTTTCGTGATGGATTGAGTGGCATTGAGAGCTTGATGACTTGGGAACATAGAATATATACATACCAACAAAGTTGGGCAATCCACACTTGGAGGTTGCAATGAATGCTCTAAGTTCCTTCGTGCCCAAGTAGTTATGCATTACAACTATGGAATGCACTTGTTGGGTGTACACCATCATGCATTCATCCATTGAGAACATTGGTTGTAGTAGGTACAGGTTGGAAAAAGTGTCACACGACCTCTTGTGCCAAAATGACTTGGGAATAACTCAAGTTGCAAAGAAAAAATCAAGTAGATAGTAGGTCCATGATAGGTGGTATTAGAGCATATTCTTCGGCCATGCATATGTGTGACTTGCATGGCATAGAATAAGAGTCATTGAAGATCCAGATGGAATCCATGGACATGGACTTGGAACATTGGGACCAAGTGATCTGTCACTTGTATCAGGTTCATGTGGTGAAGCTAGAGTAGATCAATGCATGAGAAAAATATTGGGTTCAAAAGTTGGAGGTTTACCAAGTAGAGAATTCTGTACTACCTACATTGGGATCATTTAAGAGGAAGGATTCCTAAGATGACAACAACATTACAAGGAAGAATATGAAATTTCCTAAGTGTATAGGTAGTAAATTTGCTTGTTTCCTTTGTTACTAGAATCATTTTTCCATGGATTTTTCTTTGAAAAGGACGCTGACAGCCTTAGGAGTATCCCAAATGAACTAGACTTCAAAGGGAACATTGGATGTTCTAGGTTCCTTAACAACATGTTTGGGAAAGTTCTTGGAAGGAGGATAGGAGCAACCATTTCCTATGACGAATTTGATAGTGGATACTAGGAAGATCCTTGTTATGGTTGTTGGAGGTGGCCTTGGAATCCACTTTGCATCTTCCATTCATTAATATAAAATACAAAGGTGGTTCATTACCTAGATGTAGGATACTAAGCCTGAGGAACTTGCAAAGGTCTGAAGTTTTGTGAAAAGAAACAAAAAGGAGGAGTTGTTTTGTGAGAGAAACTTGTGATGGCATCAGACCATATTCTTCTCCATATTGATGCTAGGTTTGTTAGCTTCGTATTCAATATGAAGGACAATGGGCATATGGAGGCACTAGTGCATGAGTTCCTTGAAGAATTTGTTGAGTTATAGGAGGGAAATCGAAAGCCTTGAGGAAGAGATAAATACTTTTCCTTCCAAAGTAGTGATGACAGTGCTAAAGAAATGGATGCTTTCTTTGAGAACTAAGGTAGTGCAATTTTGAGTGGATGGATGAAGATAATGAAGGAGACAACTAAAAAAACATTGAAATTCAACCTAGATGTTGCAACCACCAACAATGCCAAGTTGACAAGGAATATGATTACCCACATTTATATATGGGGACCTAAGATGAGGAAAATAACTCCTTGGGTAGTTTTAGGATGATTGTTAGGATGAACCATGGATGAGAGGATAGTTGGTTGAAGGTGACAAAATCACTGATGTAGACATTTATGTCTTAAGAAAGAGGTATGGAAATATTTTTCTTGATTCATATGACTTAGAGTGTTATGGGAAGACCATTGGAGTATTTGAGGGTAGTGGTCGTGACAACCATTTTCCACCCTCTTCTTGAGTTTTTATTTATAGGAGGTGACTCAATAGTGGGAGGCAAAGGTGGTGACTATGCCTTAGTCTAAAAGGGTTGTAAAAAGTGGCTAAAATGCAAAAGGAAAAGAGTGTTTGTGCATGGGGAAGTGAATTCTCGTGGATTGGACTCGATGGTCAGAATAGTTACCTAATCATTTCAAGTCTTGAGGGGATCCAGTGTACAAAAGCATGACAATTTGGTCAAATTAATAATGCTATAGTAGGCTAAGATGTTGTAGAACTTAAATATTTTGACAATATTATTGACAAAGGTTGGGTTGTAGTAGAAGTATGTGGCCACAATATAAATGGATCATATTGCATCCATAATAACAAGAGGTTGTAGAAGAAAGATGAATTATTGAATAACTTCAGTAAAGGTTCTTTTCCAATGGAAGAAATTATATAGAGGGAAATTGCATGACAACTCTAGAATGAATAGTGTGGAGAAATCAAAAGAGATGATTGTGGATGGATGCATGGTTCTGGGTAGTAGACTTGGAGGAAAACAGGTTCTTCAATATGTTTCTATGAACAAAAATGAATTTTAGTAGGGGAGGATGTAAGAACCTCACCATGAGTGACTTCAACCATCTCCACCACACAATCATCTTCATGGTGAGCAACCAACACATACAAACATGATGGAAGGTTGTATCCTTCGACGATTAAATTTTCAGTGCCTTGGCCCATTGGCAAGGCACACCATGAATAATTTAGGCACCCCCACTCATAGATCGAGTGCAACACAGATAGTGGCAACTAGCATCTTGTACTAGTCAAATGAACCAAGAAAATATTGGAAGAGAACTTGATTAGAGAAGGTAAAGAAGGTTGTTGTGGGAAGCTTCATTTGCACACATGCACTTTCCATGAAATACATGAGTGGCATATAGAGATTGATGACTTGATTTCCTAGCCTATATATGGGCCAAGGAATTTAGGATGTCCACACTTAGGGGTTGTGGTGAATGGTCGAAGTTCCTTTAGGAACAAATATCCATGCAACTTGTTGGGAATACAACATTAAACACTCATTCGTTGGGTGAAAATCCACTAGAATCAGTTGGGAACATTGTTGGATTCACTTAGACTCAATCAAAAATACTCAAATGGATGGACTAGGTGGACACATAATGAATTAAGTGAGCTAAACCTGCATAGTTGGTATGAACTAGGTGCACTTTGGAAGACTTGGGCATACTGTTTGCCACACTATCAAGTGCACTTGTTGGACATGGATGGTCAAGGCATGAGTCACCAAGGGAAGCAAGTCATCTATGTTGGCACTTAGGTCCACCTTCTAATTAAGGGGATTGTCATTGTAAGGAAAGAATCGTATAAAGGGAAGGACACCTCAAAGTTATATGGCATAATAAGTTGTAAGAAGAATAATTCATTTAAGGAGTTATGTAGCTATGCCAAGTTTAGGTTTTGGGAAGAGTAGGAAAATTTGTTTTGGCTAAGTAAGAAAGAGAAAGAGATAGGACATGTAGGAAGTGAGCTTGTGGTTTCTTCAGGGGTTGGATCGAAAGTTCTTGTTGGCACTTGTGCCTAATGTAATTGTATTCTATAAATGACCATGCTCCTATGTTGTATCTTGTAAACAATCTTCATACTATAAATATTTAAGGAACCTTCCTTGGATATCATATATAATTGTGTATTTTTGATGCTTTATGATGTCAAATGTTATTGTTCCTTGCATTAATATGCATTTTCTAAGTATTAATATTAACTAAGTGTCAAGTACTACTGGGATGTTTGAAGGTCATAATTTTATGCATGTTTATTGTTGGATGAAATAGGTTTTGTTGGACTTATCTATGCACCTAACATGTTGTAGCTTAAGGTGAATTTATGGGAAGACCTTAAGTGAAGAGGTGTAGTTTTTCTATAGTAGGCACATGATATCCAATCCCCTATGTTTGAAGAAATGTAGTGTTGCATGAACTCAAGTGTTGAAATGACTTGGGAAGAACTCAGGATGCAAATAAAAATTTGGGCAGCCTGTAGTTCTATGACATGGTACATTCTCATTGGATAGGCCACCCTAGATCTATATTAGTTCCTCAAGGTTTAGTAAAAAATAATCTTTTATTTCCTCCTAGTTTAAGAAGAAAATCACTAAAACAAAATTTATTGTATGCAATAGTTGAAGATGAATTTGGTTGTAAATAATTAATGATATTGACCTTTGTCGAGATAAAGGAATAATTTTGATGTGTTGTCATAAATAAGAGAATCCATTGGATGATTCTGCTAGAAAATGGAGAACTAAGAAGAGTACCATTGTGAGGAGTTGTAGTTGGAACAAAAAGGATGTGCCTTATCCAACCGTGATCACCCAATTTAAGACTAGATTTAGGGAATGTGAGAAATATTGAAGGAACATCTTAAATTATTGAGTATATTCATCTAACTAGATATACATCTATCAAAGAGGAAGAGATGATGGAAACAATTTGTAAAGGATTTCATGTGACATTCCTAGTGCTTATTTTAAAAAATAATCCATCATGGTTGTTAATATCTAGCCATGGACAACTTCTAGTCCATGTTTTTAGGGTGGCGACACCAAGGGAAGGAATTTCTCTAGAGGTAGAGATATAATGGGAAGTATATAAATGTATGAGAGACACAATGATCTACACTTGCCGGTTCTAGTTGAGTGTGGGAACTAAAGCCATGCTTAAGATATGATGTGGTATGATCTACAAAGAGAATTTGTCAAACTCAATTATGGAGTACCATAGTATACCTATGAAGTCCCTGTATCTGGAGAGAAATATGGGATATTTCCTTATGAGACCAAATGCAATTAATGGTGTTTTAGTAGGTTTTGTTGCTACCAATTTTTAAACTAGGAATACTATAGTGAACATAGTGCTAATATGAGGAAAAATAATTCCATGGCCTACATCCTACTAGTTGAAACACTAAATAGACCGAGTGGGGTTGAAAATGTTGCTGACATATCATATTAAAAATGCTACATAATCCTTCTATCCAAATCTTGATCATGTATATAAATACTTCCTTGCATAGATAAAAATGTGTGTGAATGGTGTAGTAGCTGACTATACAAGGGACAATAGTGTGAAGAAAGTTGGCAAGGACAAGAATGATTTCCTAAACAAACTAAAAAGTACTTATATGATTGATTTAGAGGATGTATGTTGGATGTACATGAAAAATGTGTGACGAAACTATCATCAATTTGCTTAAAACAATTTATATAATGGCTATTAAATTCCATGGGGAGACATGAATGATGCTACATAGGTAGAGTACAATGGGTGATGCCAAGTGTTAAGAGGCCATCAACAATGAGAAATGGAGGGGTTGTGTGCCCTAAAAATCATGAATTTAGGGTAAGGTTTAGGTGGGTGGAAAGGATAAGTTCTATTGGATACAATATATCAAGAATCCTACTACCAAAATGATGTGACTCATTTTATCATAGAAAAATTTACCATATAGTAGTTTTCCATAAAAGTGTTGGGAAAAATGAATCAAATATGGGTGTAGCCCTGAAATAACTAATGCCTAGATTTTAGGTATGCATTGGTCATGTAGAAATTAGTTTGTTTTCCATCTCCATATGTAAATTTGAAACCACCACATGCTACTCTAAAGAAACCTTTTTTTTCTTTCTTTCTTGATGCACTGGGTCTTCGACTATATTTGGTTTTCTTTATTTCAACAATGTTAACTCTCAACATATGAGAACTATAGTCATTCTTGTTTAATATTATAGTTCCTTTTTACTATCAATTCTTATATTTATACCCATGTTTTTACAATCTACTACAAAGGCAGGCTATTTTATAATATCGTAGGTTCTTTTGGTAGTATAATTTTGTTTTGGCAATCACTGTAGTGAAACATAACATACTTTTTTTTTTATTCTTTTCATAAATAAAGCATAGTCTAGTATAGAGCACAAGCTTCTATCATTTTAGAAGAAACAAAACAAAATCTTAATTTTTCTTTTAGAAATAGTGAAAGGCATTGGGGTATTGTTATATTTAGATATGAAATCTATTTCGTTGTCATGGAAACACTCTGAATTATTTTTTGTTGTGTTATTTCATTTACTATCTAGATATGAGATTTATGGGAGTGATTTTAAGCAATCAATTAAACACTTTCTCTTAGATATTTCAAATGGTATCAAAGCTTCGATTTGTGGTTGATTGTAGTTTTTTCAATCACTTCAAGGAGGATATTAATGAACCAAAATAAAATTACAGTACCAAATTCCTCTTTTCATTAAACTATGATTACTAGAGTATGAATATGAGAACTTTGCTTATCTCGCAAGATTTATGAATTCTTGCTTCTATAGTCTACACGGAGCTAGTTGATCAGACTTCCTACAATGATTTCTCTATTGATCAAAATGTATAGTTGAAGGAGATAAGAAAAAATTATGTCAAATATTTAATCGTCCTTCAAACTAGAGTTGACATCATAATATTTCTAAATATTGCAGAATGTAGTAAGTCCCATGATGCTTGAAAACCCTGCAGATGGCATATATGGATCTGTAAGGGAAAACATTATCAAACATGAAATGCTTAGAAGATATTTCGAGTCTCTTACTATGAAATAAAATGAATCTTTTGAATCATTTATTACTAGAGTAGAAAAAATTGTGAATGCTATTCATGCCCATGGTGAATCTCTTCGAGATAGGAGGATTGTTGAAAAAGTGTTAAGAAATCTTCCTAAAAAATTGAATCATATCACTATTTCTATAGAAGAGTCAAGGGATTTATCACAACTAATCCTTGTTGATTTGTTTGGAAGCCTTCAAGTACATGATCACAAGTTAAAAAAGAATGAGGAACCTCTAGATCAATCCTTCCAATTCAAGTTGAAGGTTGAAGACATGAAGAAACAATCTTCCAACACCCTGAATAATGTGTATACTTCTTATTCATGATCATATAGAGGAGGTAGAGGTTGTGGAAGAGCCACATGAATAGGACGTCATGGTAGACGAAGAAGAAACAACTACAGGGGAGGCTACTTTCATTATAACTATTGTAATAAATATCGTCACCTTGAAAATGATTGTTTTAAGAAGAAAAGAGACACCTCTCAAGAAAATTTTAGTAAAGATGAAGGTGAAAAATCTCAAACTTTGTTCCTCACATGTAACAAACTTGAATCCGAAGATGATTTTGTATGGTATTTATGTCATGGCTATTCAAATCACATGACTGGAAATAAAAACATGTTCGTAAAGTTAGATGAGAGTGTGAAGGGGAATGTTAATTTTGGAAATGATAATGAGGCAAAAGTAATGGGAAAAGGTACCCTTTCCATAAAAAAAAAATAATGGAAGCATTATGTATGTACATGATACTTTATTTGTTCCAATTTCAAAGAATAACTTGATTATCATAGGGCATCCAACTTCTCAAAAATACAAGACTATCTTTTAAGGAAATTTTTGTAATATTTTTAACAATGATGGCCTTGTTGTTGAAGTTCCTATGAAAAATAATAGGATGTTTTCATTAAGAATGGAATCAAATTTATCTATCTTGAAGGATTCAATTGATGAGTCTTGGTTATGGAACAGGAGGTTTGGGAACGTTAATTTTGGATCTCTCTCCTTCATGCAAAATAAGAACTTGGTAAGAGGGTTTCCTTCATTTATAGAGCCAAATAATAAGCATGTGAAGGTTGTGCAATAGGGAAAAGACATAGAGACAACTTTCCCCATCATCATTTTAGAGCACATGAACCTTTGGCCANGGGTTGTGCAATAGGGAACAGACATAGAGACAAATTTCCCCATCGTCATTTTAGAACACATGAACCTTTGGCCTTAGTGCATGCAAATATTTGTGGCCCCATGAAAACTTTATATTTTGAAAGAATAAGTATTTTCTTTTCTTTGTAGATGATTTTTCAGGGATGTCTTAGGTCTATTTATGAAGTGAGAAGTCTAAGTATTTTAGTTTATTTCAAAAATTTAAAGCAGTTATTCAGAAGGAATCAAGAGACTATTTGAAAGTATTGAGAACTAACCAATGTGGAGAATTCACCTCTAATGAATTCAAAGAATTTTGTAGCTCACATGGAATCAAGAAAGAGTCAACTACAACTTATAATCCTCAACAAATCGGAGTATTAGAGAGGAAAAATATAACAAATGTAGAGATGGTAGAATGTATTGTAATTTCCCCAACCACCCTAGGTTGGGCCAGACCACACAACCTCAACCTTTGTAGCTCAGAGTCAATGAATGTGTAACATCCCCAACAAATTGCTGAGAAATGTTTCTCTAAAATTTCACTGTGCGGATTCTACTCTAAATACAAGTCCGTACAGTAACAATTGAAGTAACACGATCAACCCAACTTGAGTTGCGCCACAAAAGTTATAACAATGAAAGAAAAGATCTCCTTTTAACACAACCTTAAGTAGTATACGTAACTCAGATAACTACATGCACCGACATATTGATCACACAACACAATCGTGTGCACAACCATCTTGGTGTCATGCACCAAATCTTATTTTGTTATGCGTGGAGTCTATTTCCTTGAATGTACACATGAAATCTAGCCTCCTGTGCACACAGGTTAGTTTCTTGCACACCCATCTACCCAATCCTCCTCTTGAAGACTCATAACCAAAATCACAAGTTTATTTTAACAAGCAAAGCTATCATCAAATTCCATACTCAGGAAAAACTACAAATACATTCTATAAGCACCATATTTACATGTACAAGAAACATTAAACATAATAACAACAATTACTTACCATATTTACATGTACAAGAAACATTAAACATAATAACAACAATTACTTATATGTGATAACATACAAGAATTAATCCATATCAAGCATAGACAAATATGCACAAAGTAAACAAGACAAACACATAAATAACACTTATGTTTTGTGAAAGTCACCAACTGTGTGCATAACTCAGATGTTCCTCTGAACCATAAACTATGTTGCTCATAAATTTTCAACAACAGGTCACCCCTGAGATGGGGATTAACTCCACCAAGTAAAAAGGGTTCCTAATGACAAGATAACGTCCGAAACTCAACATAATTACTCAGTCCTAAGTGCTAGTTGTTGCAACCAGCTCACAATCCCTCATTCCCATGCACATGCCACATTCAAGGAAATGTGTTCCTTCTATTCTCAACAATCGTTTGGATTCCCCACTCCCCTTCCTAGGGTTACCAACAACATGCCTGAAAGGAAGTCTTTGATCCCTATGACTAATGCTCAACACACCACAGAATAATTCCCAACAATACTCTCACATGGAGAGTATGTTCACGGGTTTGACAACCACTTCACAATAACCATTCTCTCACCTGGAGAGAATACTCATGATATTTCAACCTGTCTCCTCAACAATAGAATTATGGTTACATCCCCTCAACGCCTTACAATATTCTCTATGTAGACAAGGTAATAATCATATTTTCCATACAGTCCAACCCCCTTCTTCTCACGAGATCCTGCTACATGAATCCTCCCCCCAATAATGGATAATGAAATCCTCCTTCAAAATATAGTAAGGCCAACAATATATATTTCATTCCTTCCACTTGACACTTTTCACCATCAAAATTAGTTTTAAGCCACTTGGTGACCCATTTCCTACCTTGGGGAACTTAGGATAAAATAATTATCAAAAATTACACTTTTTCAGAATTGTTATAAAATATTCCCTAAGACTTAAGTATCACCCCCTTTTCGCATTTCCACTGGAGTTATCTCCCCATCTCTTTTCAGTTGATTTTTTCTATGCGTAGCGATGCAATATTATATTAATAACCATGATTATATTTACATGGTTAGGTGCACTGGCCTATCTGCGTCCCAGATCACCAGCCTCACAATCACACATGATCTCTGGCCTCAGTACACATTCAGTCATATATATATAACATAGTTCTGTGCTCACTTCCAGTCATTCCCACATACTTACCCTAGTGCGCACAACAGAGTGCAATGTGTGCACTTACACAGGTGCATGTACCACACATAAAATGTGTGCACCCTGTCTTTGATAATGCTTCTCTGTGCATTACTCATATGCACGCAACACCAAAACCATGTGCCAACGACTCACCAACCTAAATGTACATTTACATTTACACTTGGTTCCAATGACTCACTAACCTATATGTATAATTACAAAGGGTTTCATAGCAGTGACATTACATGTATGTTGAAGGAAATGTGTTTTCCAAACATGTATTGACATGATGCAGTCCATACAACCATGTATGTCATCAAAAAAATTCATACAAATATGGTGACAAATTCTACTCCTTATGAAGCTTGGTTTTGTAAAAAACCAATTATTTCTCATCTGAAATTTTTTGGGTCTACATGCTTTGTTTACATTTATACACAACAAAGGCATTCTAAAACTCACACACAAGAAACTACAGTCCGTACTCTTTCCAATGAAATTTTTCGCACGTCATTTGGATTCTCGATGAAGAAGTTATGATTGTTTTACCCGGAAC
>CBVK0100247761.1:417-15761 GCA_900067695.1 Picea abies
AATTGTTCTTGCAATTTTCTCCCCCTTCTCTATCTTTCAGAATTTCTCAAACCAAAATTAGATCCCTCTTCCAAGTCCTCATCTTCCTCCTTATCTTCCTCTCTCAAATCCCCCTCATTAATTCCTCAACAAACTTACCCCCCATTAATTACTTCACCCACCTTTTAATAATAAAATACTAAGAGACTCATTTAATATATTTTAATAATTAATTAAATTAAATTTAAAAACTATGATAAAAATTAATCAATTTGGGTTGTTACATTACATGGGAGTTTAAATGGATTGATTAATAATAGATTCTAAGGTATTTTATTATCCTAATGATATGCAAATGATTTTGAGTGGCTGTTGTATCCGATTGATACCCAAGGAGGGTAAGCTTCATGAAAGAAGAATCTGAATAATAAAGAGAGGAAAATATGTTCCACTCAAGGATATTTAAAATCCTTGCAAGAAAATTCATAAACCAGTAGTGTGATGGGTACATTGACCAATTAAGAGTGATTGAGAACAAAAGTGCTCATAAGAAGCATAATGAATTGAATCCATTGAGGAAATGATGATTGCATGAGAGGGAAGGAAATGGGTTCCCATTATGGAAAGGAGGACCTTCCAATATTCTACATAGTTGTAACAATAGTAAAGAAAAGAATTGGGTGACCACGAATGTTGGCACCTTGGTTACTAGTGAAGAAATAATGTTGGAAGGAATTCCTATGAAATTTTAATTTCATACCATGGTGTGGTGATTTGAGTTTATGATCAGATCAAGGCAAGAGTAGAAGTATTTCTATAATAATGAATGCAGATAGATGATCCTTGTGGTGAAAGGTCAGTTGAGATTCCAACACACCATGGCAAGAGTGTTTAACATGAAAAATAATAATCTAAAATCAATGCAAGGTTTCAATGTGTGTGAATGTGATCATGGACATTGGCAAATTGATTAAACTCATTTAATGTTCAATTGCATTTGGAAAAGATTAGATTCTAAAATGATTCATGTGTAAGGAAGAATATTTCCTTTTTCTTTATATAATTGAATAAATAAAAGTTATTTAAATGTTATTATGCACAGTTCTGAATTTTTTTGTGAGCCACTGCAAGTGTCAAATGAAAGTATAATGTGCATGAGAGCTAACAATGATTTGGTTATGTGAGTATTGAAATTGCAACAAAGAAGGGTCTTTGATAGGGAAGTGTTATAAACCCATAAGGAAGACCAATGCTTGTTGAGTCAAACTATTATAAGAAGGAAGATATCATGCTTTTGAATCTAGTTCTTTGTGGAACAAATCGAAAATGAAAATGTGGAATTAGAAAGATGTGGGTAATAGATTTGAAAATTTTGATAAATCGATGATAATATCTCATTGTTATTGTTTGCATGTGATACAAATGAGATGAAAGATCTATCCTGGAGGGACAAATGATGACTATGAAGATGAACATCATGGAAAAATGATACTATTATGACATGAGAATGCTATGGTAATCCATGATAACAATAGAAGGTGTTTTGTTGTTGTAAGATAGGTTGGAGGGATGCCTCGGTTGTAATACACGTTGAAGTCTCATAAACTCTTCTTGTGTGAGAAATCCTTGGCAAGGAAAGATGGATCTATAACACAGAAGGGGATTCCTGAGCTTGGGCCAAGAAAGTGAGTGATCACAAGGAACATGAGACTTTGATAATTATTGTAAATTGTTGGTTGGGATCATGCACAGAATGGGTATCTCAAGGAAAAAATGGTCCAAGTTAGTAAGATAGCCAACTCGATATGGATCCATGAAATTGCAAAGAAAAGTGTTTTTCTCATATGAAAATTTCCTCTTGAGTTTTGGGCAACAATAATTTTTTTTTGCATGAAATTGTGATTAATATGCTTGTTGTTTGAAATTATTGTAGGAATTTGACAAAGGCCAAGAGTCTAGGAAAGGACCAAACCAAGAAAAGGAAAACATTACGAAAGAAACTGGAAGATGGGGGCAAGACCGGTGTTGCTGAGATGCAAAGAATATCAAGGACAATGTTCCTTTAAGGGGTAGGGGATTGTAATATCCATGTTTCCCCCAACTTGTAAATATAATTATATTACTTCTAAAATACTATGGATAGATATGTTAAGTGTAGATTTTGGGAAATGTTAAACCTTTGATAAAGAAGGTAAGGTGAATATTTATGTTAGTAAATAAAATGAAAATTATTCAATATTTGTTATAAGTATTTCCTATACAAGTTATGATTCCATGAGAGGGAATGGTGAGGGGAATCATGACTGGTTGAGATGACCAGTGCCAAGAACTCTACTAAATTAAAATTGTTCAAACCCAAAACTGTCCTATTCCCTAGAAAAATTTAATTACCAGTGAAGTTGGTGATTGGTTGGTTCTCCTTATAAATCAATGAGATAATGGGCATAGTATCCATCTAGAAGTTTCTAATATAACCCAAAAATTGTCAGATTTGACCCATAAAATCTTGTTGTAGAAGGAAAGAAAACGAAGAAAATTATGGGAAACAAGGAGGGGACATACATAGTTGAGTCTGGGACCAAATTTGAGTGGATAAGAGTGTGAGAAACTCTTTTGGTTCTGAAAATGCACAGGAAAGTGAAGAAATATGTTTTTTGGGTGAAGGAACCATTGACAACCATCTTTAAAACAGAGTGAGAAACGGGTCTACGAAATTTTAGTGATTGGATGAACAATCCTAAAGGAATTAAGAGGGAAGGAATTTAGGGAATGTTGGCTAGTGAAAATCCTCCCTTATGTTGTGTACGGAAATTGTTGAAGCTATTTGTGGTTGGTGCATTGAATAATTGGCTTGGTTCTCTTGGTGGAGAATTGTTACTCTAATTATTTGGTTGTCTATAAAATTTGAAATAAGATCTAGGAGAACACATTCTCTTATTGGTATTCTACATGTCTTTGTTTTGAAATGAAGTTTTCTAGTAATTGTTTGTCCCTCAAAGTATGAGCAGAATGATAGATAGCTACTAATAGTAATTTATGTGAGGAAATTCCTAATTTTTTAGAAAAATAGTGAGCCACTAAATCCCTCACAAAACAATTTGGTAATATGAAATGCAATTGTTGATATAGACTTGAAGACTGGTAAGCTGGTCTTGGAAATTTTTTTGGCTTGGAAAATATGCTAGCATTCATAATTAGAAAGAATTTCATATCTATGTTTTGGCCTTAAGACAATAAGCCAAATGTTGAAGAAAGACTTAGTATTTCAAAAATAAATAACAAGAAAAGAATGAGAAATTAGAATTTAAGTTCTTAGTTGGAAATGAAATGAAATTTAAAATTTGAAGCAATGTAATTAATTACGTTTAATTACAATTTGGTAAGAGATGGATTTTTACCAGGAATTACATAGTAAATTAATGTTCAAAAGGGAAATAATTGGAAATAGTAATCATTCATTGAAAATAACAAAGAAATGCATGAAAAAAGGGGGATAATATTTTTTGGTAAAACCATAGTTTTACCACGAAGGATTTTATATCCAAGAAATGCAATGTTGAGGAAAATGAATTTAAACAAATAATTTGCATGAATTTATATATGTAAATGTGTATTTCTGTGTTCTCGACAAATTTGAATGAATGGTAAAGTCTCGTAACTACTGGTAAATTCCCAAATTTACCATTTAAATATCATAATATATGAATAATAAGGCTGGAAAATATTGCAGTACAAACTAGAAATTCTTACAAGATGCGGGATAAATGGGAAACATGAATTTTTCCCCTTATGTGAAATTTTTTAAAGTGTGCTAATATATTCCTAGTTTTAGCATTCAGGCTCTGCACATGTCATTGTGTGCTCATGAAGGAGTTAATATTAAGGTATTTTCAATTATCATTAGCTTAATATATATATATATATATATAAAAGTTGTTGAGGAGGATAAGAGGATATATATTATTTGACATATTTTCATTTATGTCAATAGTCGAAGTCATTTTGATGTGATGATGAATTGTTATGATGAATTTTCATTTATGAAAAACATGGTGTAGAAGAAAATTAATCAAATCTCAAAAGGAAAGACACATTGCAGAAATGCTATCGAGATTGAAAAACACACAGTAAAACTCCAAAAGAATCAAGGAGCAATTTTGTCCACTAATGTGTTTTTCGGGACAAACCAGGACCGTTAGATTGAGAGGAATTCAAAGGTTGGGAAGAATTAGATCTCAACTGATATATTTGAAGTAGGAGCTTCATAAGGTTTCCCAATCATTAATATCAAAGAGAGACTTTAGATGAATTCTTGACCATACGCTCGAGTAAAGTGGAAGGGTAGGATAAGCAAGGCTAAAGGCCCGAGATCCCGAATAGTTGGAGTCCTGACAACCTTTAGATCATGTTAGGATTTTCATGTTAAATAAGGACCATTAGATGAATTCAAGTTACTCGAGGTTTATTCTTCAGGGAATCTCACTCCGGAAGAATTTGGAAGTAGGAAAAAGAGAATAACCCGAAGTCTCAAAGGTCAAAATGAATCTGGATGATTGATATAGAAATGATCACATTCATTGGATGAATCCAGGTGGAAGGATAACATAATAACTTCCATGTTGACCACTTCGGCGCTGACCAAATCTGGTGAAAATTGGAGCAACAATTACTTGGACCTCCAAAGCCCCAAAATCCCAAAGTCATGAACTTTCTTCAACTGTTGGTTCAGAAGAAGAGTAGGGAAATCATGTCAACCATTGATCTATTTAGAGAACACCAAGGATAAAACTGGTCAACTCCCTTGTTGACCACTCCAGATAAAAAGAAACTATAACGAGTAACTGTACCCAAAGTTTGAAGGCCTGAAGTCATGATAAGCGTTGATCTAGAGTGAAATATGATAGTCATTAGATGAGAGTTGCGTAGCAGTAGTCAACTATGGTACCGATGATTATGTATAAAATAAGACAAGAAAAGGTAATATTACCCGAATTTGAAAGTCCTGAAGTCACGTCAACCATTTATCTAGAGTAAAACATGAGAATCGTCAGATCACAAGGAGAAAGTCAACATCAACACTGACCACTTCGAAAGAAAAGGGTTTAGGACATATAAGTTCACTCGAAGGCTAAATTTCCAAAGTCATGAAGTATGACACGTGGTACACACAGTAAGAGCCCATGTCGTCATAGCCCACGTCGACAAGGACACGTGGTGCAATCAGATGATGAGAAGTGTCAAGGTCCAGTTGAAACTTTAGGTATGTGTAATTCACGAATCTAAGTGACACATGGATGCCACTCAACTAGTTCCACATCAACGGTGACATCATCAAGTCATGTCACTACGGGAGTATGCCCTTTAGGGATATCCATTTTCTCCTACTAGAAACCACTCGAAGAGCTAACTGCTGAAGTCACGAACTAACGATGGTCGTGTATCTAATATCCTCCAGGATGAATCATGAACATTAGATCAAGTGTAGTGGAATGATTGAGTAATTGTGAATCACGAAGTAATGCTAACCGTTGATATAGGAGCATTCTCGACTGTTAGATCAAGCACAATTGAAGGATATCATAGGGTGTACTAAACAACTGATAGCAAGTGGTCACAACAACTTTATGACTTATTCGATAGGTTAAGACTTTGGAGGGATTGAACTACCTCATTGTTCTAGTAACCTAGACTCCTCGAGAGTTGAAGCTCTGAAGTAAGATCTGACCGTCCATCAAGGAGGAAGATTCATTGTTGAGATCTTAAAAGTTGCATAATGGGAAGGCATTTAACAAAACATCATGTTGATGTTGTGCAAACTGTCCACTCAATGACAAATTAAGAAAAACATGTATGATCTACAAGTAAATAGATAATACGTACTTCAGAGGAATTTTCTCCTGAAGAGTTGAATGACTACAACGATCAGAGTCCCAAAAGGTCAAATTCCCAAAGTGAATGAGAACCATCCATTCAACTGCAGATCAATTCCTGACCATCAATTTGTTTGAAACCGATGGAAATTCCAAGATCATCCATATAATGGAAAATTAAATATCGACAGTCTGATCTACTTCGGTAAAATGTACTGCGAAAGGTTGAAAGATTGTAGAGGGTGGAAGTCACGAAGTAACTATAGTAGTCCATCTCATCGTGCAATTAACACATGACAATTGATCTTTACAAGTGATCAAGCACTTTTTTGGTGTAGTTCTTGGTCACCACATGTCGTCGTATAGAATAGAGGTCTAAAAGATTTTTTTGTGTGAAATTTAACACACAAAATGACAAGTTTATCTCAGTCGATAAGGAACGTTAAATCAAACAAGATATCGACTTTGTCCTGATATATCTTAAGTAATTCAATACATACTATACATTAGAGAGATAATAAAAAATGTTAGATCTGATCAACAAACATCGAAGAATGAAATAAAGATGCATGGGATCGAGTTAAAAGAAATTGATCCATAATAGTGATCGATTTATGAAAAATCACTCTCACTAAATTGAAAATCCTTCATGATAATGTTTGAATAATAATAGAGAAAAAAAACGTTATTATTGTTAATATTAATGAAGAGGCACAATGGTCCAAACAAAGGGAGACAATGCTTCATAGCTCACACTAGTTGGAAGATTATATAAATGAGAAACAATGGTGAGAAGAAAGGGTCTGTGTAGTCAATATAAAATCTTGTTGTAGAAGGAAAGAAAACGAAGAAAATTATGGGAAACAAGGAGGGGACATACATAGTTGAGTCTGGGACCAAATTTGAGTGGATAAGAGTGTGAGAAACTCTCTTGGTTCTGAAAATGCATAGGGAAGTGAAGAAATATGTTTTTTGGGTGAAGGAACCATTGGAAACCATCTTTAAAACAGAGTGACAAACGGGTCTACGAAATTTTAGTGATTGGATGAACAATCCTAAAGGAATTAAGAGGGAAGGAATTCAGGGAATGTTGGCTAGTGAAAATCCTCCCTTATGTTGTGTACGGAAATTGTTGAAGCTATTTGTGGAAAGAGAAAGCCCCTTGCTTGGTGCATTGAATAATTGGCTTGGTTCTCTTGGTGGAAAATTGTTACTCTAATTATTTGGTTGTCTATAAAATTTGAAATAAGATCTGGGAGAACACATTCTCTTATTGGTATTCTACATGTCTTTGTTTTGAAAGGAAGTTTTCTAGTAATTGTTTGTCCCTCAAAGTATGAGCAGAATGATAGATAGCTACTGATAGTAATTTATGTGAGGAAATTCCTATTTTTTTAGAAAAATAGTGAGCCACTAAATCCCTCACAAAACAATTGGGTAATATGAAATGCAATTGTTGATATAGACTTGAAGACTGGTAAGCTGGTCTTGGCAATTTTTTTGGCTTAGAAAATATGCTAGCATTCATAATTAGAAAGAATTTCATATCTATGTTTTGGCCTTAAGACAATAAGCCAAATGTTGAAGAGAGACTTAGTATTTCAAAAATAAATAACAAGAAAAGAATGAGAAATTAGAATTTAAGTTCTCAGTTGGAAATGAAATGAAATTTAAAATTTGAAGCATTGTAATTAATTAAGTTTAATTACAATTTGGTAAGAGATGGATTTTTACCAGGAATTACACGGTAAATTAATGTTCAAAAGGGAAATAATTGGAAATAGTAATCATTCGTTGAAAATAGCAAAGAAATGCATGAAAAAAGGGGGATAATGTTTTTTGGTAAAACCATAGTTTTACCACGAAGGATTTTATATCCAAGAAATGCAACGTTAAGGAAAATGAATTTAAACAAATAATTTGAATGAATTTATATATGTAAATGTGTATTTCTATGTTCTCGACAAATTTGAATGAATGGTAAAGTCTCGTAACTACTGGTAAATTCCCAAAGTTACCATTTAAATGTCATAATATTTGAATAATAAGGCTGGAAAATATTGTAGTACAAACTAGAAATTCTTACAAGATGTGGGATAAATGGGAAACATGAATTTTTCCCCTTATGTGAAAAAGTTTAAAGTGTGCTAATATATTCCTAGTTTTGGCATTCAAGCTCTACACATGTCATTGTGTGCTCATGAAGGAGTTAATATTAAGGTATTTTCAATTATCATTAGCTTAATATATATATATATATATATAAAAGTTGTTGAGGAGGATAAGAGGATATATATTATTTGACATATTTTCATTTATGTCAATAGTCGAAGTCATTTTGATGTGATGATGAGTTGTTAAGATGAATTTTCATTTATGAAAAACATGGTGTAGAAGAACATTAATCAAATCTCAAAAGGGAAAGAGCATTGCAAAAACACTATATGTGATGATGAGTTTTTATTATGGATTGTCATTGATGAAAAACAGGGTGTAGAAGAACATTAATCAAATCTCAAAAGGAAAGACACATTGCAGAAACGCTATCGGGATTGAAAAACACACAGTAAAACTCCAAAAGAATCGAGGAGGAACTTTGTCCACTAATGTGTTTTTTGGGACAAACCAAGATCGTCAGATTGAGAGGAATTCAAAGGTTGGGAAGAATTAGATCTCAACTGATATATTTGAAGTAGGAGCTTCATAAGGTCTCCCAATTGTTAATATCAAAGAGGGACTTCAGATGAATTCTTGACCATATGCTCGAGTAAAGTGGAAGGGTAGGATAAGCAAGGCTAAAGGCCCGAGATCCCAAATAGTTGGATTCTCGACAACCTTTGGATCATGTTAATATTTTCATGTTAAATAAGGACCATTAGATGAATTCAAGTTACTCGAGGTTTATTCTTCAGGGAATCTCACTCCGGAAGAATTTGGAAGTAGGAAAAGGAGAATAACCCGAAGTCCTGAAGGACAAAATGAATCTGGATGATTGATTTAGAAATGATCACATTCGTTGGATGAATCCAGATGGAAGGATAATGTAAGTACTTCCATGTTGACCACTTTGGCGCTGACCAAATCTGGTGAAAATTGGAGCAACAATTACTTGGACCTCCAAAGCCCCGAAATCCCAAAGTCATGAAATTTCTTCAACTGTCGGTTCAGAAGAAGAGTAGGGAAATCATGTCAACCATTGATCTATTTAGAGCACACCGAGGATAAAACTGGTCAACTCCCTTGTTGACCACTCCGGATAAAAAGAAACTATAACAAGTAATTGTACCCAAAGTTTGAAGACCTGAAGTCATGATAAGCGTTGATCTAGAGTGAAATATGATAGTCATTAGATGAGAGTTGCGTAGCAGTAGTCATCTATGGTACTGATGATTATGTATAAAATAAGACAAGAAAAGGTAATATTACCCGAAGTTGAAAGCCTTGAAGTCACGTCAACCATTTATCTAGAGTAAAACATGAGAATCGTCAGATCACAAGGAGAAAGTAAACATCAACATTGACCACTTAGACAGAAAAGGGTTTAGGACATATAAGTTCACTCGAAGGCTAAATTTCCCAAGTCATGAAGTAAGACATGTGGTACACATAGTAAGAGCCCATGTCTTCATAGCCCACGTCGACAAGGACACGTGGTGCAATTAGATGATGAGAAGTGTCAAGGTCCAATTGAAACTTTAGGTATGCGTAATTCACGAATCTAAGTGACACATGGAAGCCACTCAACTAGTTCCACATCAATGGTGACATCATCAAGTCATGTCACTATGGGAGTATTCCCTTTAGGGATATCCATTTTCTCCTACTAGAAACCACTCGAAGATCTAAAGGCTGAAGTCACGAACTAACGATGGTCGTGTATCTAAGATCCTCCAGGATGAATCATGAACATTAGATCAAGTGTAGTGGAATGATAGAGTAATAGTGAATCATGAAGTAATGCTAAACGTTGATATACTCCAGGAGCATTCTCGACTATTAGATCAAGCGCAGTTCAAGGATAGCATAGGGTGTACTAAAAAACTGATAGCAAGTGTTCACAACAACTTTATGACTTATTCTGTAGGTTAATACTTTGGAGGGATTGAACTACCTCATTGTTCTAGTAACCTGAACTCCTCGAGAGCCGAAGATCTGAAGTAAGATCTGACCGTCCATCAAGGAGGAAGATTCATTGTTGAGATCTTAAAAATCACATAATGGGAAGGCATTTAACAAAACATCTTGTTGATGTTGTGCAAACCGTCCACTCAACGACAAATTAAGAAAAACATGTATGATCTACAAGTATATAGATAATACGTACTTCAGAGGAATTTTCTCTGGAAGAGTTGAATGACTACAACGATCAGAGTCCCAAAAGGTCAAAGTCCTAAAGTGAATGAGAACCATCCATTCAACTGCAGATCAATTCCTGACCATCAATTTGTTTGAAACCGATAGAAATTCCAAGATCATCCATATAATGGAAAATTAAATATCGACAGTCCGATCTACTTCGGTAAAATGTACTGCGGAAGGTTGAAAGATTGTAGAGGATGGAAGTCACGAAGTAACTATAATAGTCCATCTCATCGTGCAATTAACACATGACCATTGATCTTTACAAGTGATCAAGCACTTTTTTGGTGTATTTCTTGGTCACCACCTGTCGTCGTATAAAATAGAGGTCTAGAAGATTTTTTTGTGTGAAATTTAACACACAGAATGACAAGTTTATCTCGATCGATAAGGAACGTTAAACCAAACAAGATATTGACTTTGTCCTGATATATCTTAAGTAATTCAATACATACTATACATTAGAGAGATAATAAAAAATGTTAGATCTGATCAACAAACATTGAAGAATGAAATAAAGATGCATGGGATCGAGTTAAAAGAAATTGATCCATAATAGTGTTTAATTTATGAAAAATCACTCTCACTAAATTGAAAAGCCTTCATGATAATGTTTGAATAATAATGGAGAAAAAAAATGTTATTATTGTTAATATTAATGAAGAGGCACAATGGTCCAAACAAAGGGAGACAATGCTTCATAGCTCACACCAGTTGGAAGATTATATAAATGAGAAACAATGGTGAGAAGAAAGGGTCTGTGTAGTCAATATTAGAAGATAAACACAAAAGAATAATCCAATAAGAAGAACTGATTATTCTAATGAAACGAGGGTGTAAGGGAGAAACACAGAAGGATTCATATCCTTTACTAAGTAAATTGTAATTTAATGGAGTTGGTTCTTCCTGGGTTGGTACCCTAAAGACAAGGGGGTTGGTGCTTCCTAGGGTTTGTTCTCTAAAGACAGGGGAGTTGGTGCTTCCTAGGGTTTGTGCCCTAATGAAAAGGGAGTTGGTGCTTCCTAGGGTTTGTGGCCTAAATATAATGGAGTTGGTGCTTCCTAGGGTTGGTTCCCTAAAGACAAGGGAGTTGGTTCTTCCTAGGGTTGGTTCCCTAAATAAGGGAATTTGTGTCCGCTAGAGTTGGTGCTCTAAAAATGATTAGTGCCCTTCACTATTCTTGATTAAAATATTGTGATTCCCATTAATTATATTTATATAATTGATTTTACATATAAGTTTATTGTTGATATATTATGGTAATTAATAAAATATAAAAGAAATTGATAATTGTTGAAAAATGGTAATAATGATTCACCCCTCCCCCTCTCAATATTCCAACAATTGGTTTCAGAGCGAGTGCGTCTAACTTAGTCTAAAAGCTGGAAGGTAGATCCTGAAGATGGATCAACAAGAAGGAATGTATAACAAAAACCCACCATTATTCAATGGAGGTGGATATACTCTATGGAAAATAAGAATTAAAAGATTCATGTTGGCTCTTGGTTTTGATATCTCGAAATCTGTTGTAGATGGTTACACTGCACCAACTACTCCACCCATAGATGATGCATGAAAGAAAATCTGCAATAACAACTCAAGAGTATTTAACGTACTTCTAGGAGTGTTGACAAATTCTATATGTGTGAAGGTTATGCATTGTAAGTCATATAAAGAAATATGGGACAAATTGGAGGTTGTTTATGAAGGAGATAGAAAAGTCAAAGAAGCCAACTACAGACCTATAGAACTCAATTTGAAAATATGAAAATCAAAAAAGAAGAGAACATTGTTGAATACTTTCATAGGGTAGATGGAATGGTTAATTCAATCAGAGAAGGATGAGAAGAAATTACAGATAAACCTATTGTGAAAAAGAGACTAAGTTCATTACCTATGAGATATGATGCCAAGATTTATACAATTGAAGATAGGCTAGAACTTGACAAACTCTTAGTTGATCAACTTCATTAAATTTTTATAGCATATGATATGAGAACACAGAACGAAAAACCTTCAAAAGATGAAACAACATTTAAGGTATCCAAAGAAAAGAAGAAACATGAACATATTGTTGAGCTCCACTTTTGTCATATTTTCCATTGTACAAAGACATTCATTATTACACCTTTTCCTGCATTTCGTTGTTAATAGACACTATAAATGCTAATTAAATGCCATCATTCGTCATTATATCTAGTGTGGTTAATAAATCATCCTTTTTTATATTTTTAGTGGTTAAAAGATGATTATATCATGGCTTACTTATGAAGGTTTGTGAAGTGTGATTCTTCTACTAGCATAATCAGTTTTATTGTACCATAACAATAGGTCAACATTTCTACATCAATATTGTCATTCTGGTACCCGTCGTTGTTTAGCATAATCACGCACTTTGAGAAAAAAAAAACATTAGTTTTCTCTAAAGTGACATCAGAATACAGACACATGTTTCAAAATCCACCCAGGTCGCATGTGTAGACCTCTCGCTCTGGGGGAATAATTCATCCAAATTAATAAAAGTTCTAGATATTAAATTTTGGCCTCGAGTTTGATGCAAATAAAGAATAATATGAAGAATATGGAACATGGGTTTTGTTCCTAGCATGGAAAATTGGGTCTTGCTCAAAATTTTTTCCGAAGAAAGGACTCATTGAGGAGTTATTGTTGTTTCATCAACTGGCATCTTCACCAATTTCAGAATGTGCCTAGGTTTTGAAGAAACAAAATATAGCATCGAGATATTTCTAATAAGCATGGAACCCTGATTAAATAAGCAATAAAAGTATTCTAGCATGTTCAAGGGTCTGCGTTTCATGGTATTATGGATTTTTATTTTCATATCATATTGGAGCCTGACTTGATGGTTTTAATATTCTCTAAAAATCGTATGGATGGTTTGATATATTCATATATGTAACTATTGTTTCACGAGAATGGAGGAGTCATTTCCATCTTCTAGATCAAGGATTTATCTTATAAATATGCCAATTATGTAAATCAAGGGTACGTCTGCTTGTAATGTGTTTTGGAACTGGTAGCAGGCACAAATATTCATTAAGATAGAAAGCATGTGTGGTGCTCTTTTGTAAGCAAAGTTGATCCCTCATTAATGAAGATTACTTGTTCTTGAATTTGTGTGCATTCCTTCAGCTTCATCTGATCGCTTTTTAGTAGCGTTAGTTAGGTTGGGAAGGCCCCCTCAGTCATTGTGACATTCTACCTTTTTATTTTGATAGTTAGATTGCAAGTGTGGTTACTTCCTATCCAATTTATATTTTTTGCAATGTTTCATTCTTTGTTTCACATGTGTTGTTTGATTTTAGTTGTGTAGTTAGTTTTCTAATTTCACTATGAATTTCAAAGAGAAAACCGTAAGATAGAACACCTGCAGATTCTATTATCCTCTTCTCCTTGCAAATTTACCTTTGTTTCTTAACATATCTATTGTATATTGCAACGCTCAACAAATTTGCTACACATTGTTGAACATCTATGTTTCCCATATTCGTAGATCGTACCCATTTCACCCACGCTTGATATGTTGATACCAAAATTCTCCCCACCCATATTCTATTCAGACCACTCCAATTACCAATTCCTTTCCTCTGCAAACATTTCAACACTGCAACAAAAATTCATGAAAACAATTAAAAATAAAGCAAAACATTAAGCTGCTCCATTTTTCATTTCTACGAAGTTCTTACCATGATTCACTCAATTTCGCTTAGTTGATTTGACAGATTGCTCTTCATTTGGCATTGTACATTATATTGTTTCATGGTGTATAATGATGGTTGTGCACGGGATTGTTTTATGCATAATGTTATATTGTTAACTACACATATTGTTATATTGTTAATTGGTTTTAATGTTGTAGTGTTATTTGTTATAGTGTACATATAGTTGTATCATTTATGTTATTAGTGTTATCTTTGTTAAGTTCTTGTTATATATTGTTTTTACTTGTAATTAGTATTATATATATTGTTTTACTATGTTATTGTAAATAGTTTTTTTAATTAGTATTATATATATTGTTTTACTATGTTATTGTAAATAGTTTTTTTATGATAACATGTGCATTATTACATTATTTATTATATATTAATTATTGTATATTAGCTTTGAATTATTTGTTATCTTATGACCTTCTTGTATTGTTAAAGTGTCCTAGTGTTTTGTCTTGATTGTTTTAATTGTTTTTATCATTTGTTACCACTTTGTTATGTGAAAACTATGTAATCTTTGTATATATTAATCATCCCTATGTTGTCTTGAGAATATATTGTTAGATGCTTGATTGTTATGCTTTGATATAAATACATATGAAATGCTAAATGATTGAATCGATTCATGGATATGAGAAAAAACTAATTCCGTACCAACACGTTCATTCTTGTACATAAAACAAAACTAATATCGTACCAACATTAACTTTTCCTTTCATTTCTAGGTGTACCTTTTCTTGAGGACAAGTTTCTAAAATGGGTTCTTTATGTTACACTACTTTGTCGATATAGGGCTAATTAGGAGTTTTGGAGATTTGTTATTAAAGCTGGTAAATTCCACTTTAGGTCAGTATCCCACATACATGAGGGTTTGAGTAACCTCATTCAACTGATTGATTTGAATGCCAGTTTGGGTAAATTTTGTATTTACTTTTAGATTGCCTTGTCTTTTAATCTAGTTCTCTTTAATTTGTTTTTTCCATATTTAAATTTATTTTTTGTGCACTTTAATTTTATTTCCAGTTTCTTGTTTCATTTAGTGCATTGAAGTGTGTTTTCTAGCCTTAGATTAGGTTACACTAGGATCCAATATTTCATTTCTTTTTCTTGCACCTCTAAGTCTACAAATCCCTAGGCAATAATTTAATGTTGATAAATGAATTCATATATTTTACCCAACACATATGTCTCATGAAGATCAGTCAGACATATTAGGTGTAGAAGAGCCCAACTTTATAAAGAAAAACAAAAATGATTTGGAAAATATAAATGAAAGTTACCTTTCAAATGTTTCAACTATGGCAGTGTTGGACACTTTGCTAGCTGGGGGAAAACGATGAAGAAGTTCAAAACTAGAAAAACCAATACAAGAAGAAATTTTATAAGAAAAAGAAAAACTTCTACT
>CBVK0100247762.1:0-10734 GCA_900067695.1 Picea abies
CATGTTGTTATTTAGTTTTTTCTTAATTCTTGTTAATACCTTTACTGTTTTCTTTCTAACCTCTTTGCATACAGCTGTCATGACTAGCAGAGCCCAACTAGGCATGTAAGTGCTCACTTTTTGCTCACACATTGACAAAAATAGCACGAACAATTTGCTTCATCAAAATACAAATGTTGTGATTATATCTTCGATTTAAATAATGGGATTTATCTTTGAGTTTTAAATTGAATGATAAAATGAATAGATTTCTTCCAGATTTATCTTGTTGTAATCATGTATAATTATGAGATCACAGGTTTATGTTTTTGTTTCCTTTTCTGTCATTAAAACCTAAGCTGCCAATACATGTTCTGAATTTATTTAGAACGGTCATAAGGTTCATTGCATATTTCTCTCTTGGACATGATAGTTGGATGTTCACCATTCACGCAGATGCTTGGATACACCTCACTAATTCACTAACATGATAACTTCTTTGTATTTTTATATCATTTACATATCATTGAAACTAGAATGTATGGTTCAGCTTTGACTATCCACATGTTCATGTTTCATTAACTATTTTTTGCAAAATTATTTAAATTTATAAAAGAAAAACAATAAATATTTTTATGTGCTTTCTTTATCTGCTTCCTAGAAGTAATCATTTTTCACATCGATTTTCGTAAGTTTCGATTAAAACTTGCAGCTTGTAAATCATGTAAATAAACGATAATTATATATCTTCTGCTTAAATACAACTACTACAATTACATTAGAACACACACACACACATATAGTGTTTAGTAATTAGTTAGTTATTTCGGCTCTTTTATTTATTTTATTTGTTTCTTCTAGGACATTTAGATTGGCCAACGAAGCCATTAAACCCATCAGAACAAGTTATACCAAATGGATTGGGTTATTTAGACAACCCCAGACTAGACTCGTTCTTCCAATTCACAGACGATTATTTTCTCCCTGCAACAAATGGCGCTAGAAGGAGGGTCGACTGACAAGTTGGCCTTGTAGGAACCTTTATTTTAAATGTATTCAATTTTCCCATGGCTCCCCAAATCACTGTGTTGGAACATTCTTTCCACTTCTCACTACCTGATATTCCCAACAAGAAAGTCTCTCTCTTGTCCAAACTCACCTTTGATGATGGGGGGAATGCATCTGCAAAAGACCATATTAACAATTTTTGGTGTAAGTGCATCAATCATGATATTTCTAATTTAAAGGTTTTGTGCAGATTGTTTTCTTTTACTTTCAGGGGTCAGATTAACCATTGGTTTGAGTCTTTTCTAGTATATCACATTTTTTATTGGTTTCAATTTGTAGATGAATTTTTAGATGCTTTTGAAATCTATGATTACAATCAATTATGTGAAGAATTTCAGACTTTGCTAATCAATGGCGATTCATCTTCAAAAGACTTTTTGACAAGAATCCATCATGTTCTTTGTAAATTTAATCTTGATGACATGTCATTTGTATTAAATCTTCTCTATGATGCTTGCATCCAGTCATATTCAATCGCAAATGATGAAGCAATTACAAATACTATCACTCAATTGCAAGAAGAATTGTGTTCACAGGATGAGAGGGATCCATCCAAAAATGTTGAACAATCAAGGGAGGTAAAATCTATTGAAAATGTTCTCACTGACAATCAAATTGGTTTTTCCTCTAAATCATTGTATTTTTAGTCCTCAACCATCGTGGAAGAATATTCGATGTTGGGTCAAGGTGAATTTCCTCATTCTCCTAACTCTTTCTCTAATCAGTATTTAAATTCGGTTATTGAAGAAGACTTAGGTGATGAAAATGATCTTAATAATTCTAACATTCCAATGAAACTGATTAGAGATGTATATCTGCAATTGGAAGAAGAAACCTTAAACCCTCATCGACAAATCATACCTTATCAACATGAAAGATCAAATGTTTTTCATGAAAGTTTTGAATTATCTATCGTACATGAGGCAAATTTAGATGATCATATTATGTTGAAGAATTTATCACCAAAACAGAGTGAAAGTTTTAAGGAAAATGAAGAGGAATGCCTTGAGAATACCATTGTTAAATATCATAGCTCAAGATATTATTTTCATGTGCTTATTTCTGATTCCTTTTACTCTTTATATCTCGATCTCTTCTTAGATTCTAGTGGATTTGATACTTTACCCATGATATCTTATTCTTTGCCACCACAATCCAATCTTTTCAATATGTCAAAATTTAGTGAAACTAATTCCAAACTTAACACTTATCAAGTTGGATTTGATGCTCTTTCACTTTCATCACTCGAATGGAAAAATGACATGTTGCAAGATGATTTTACAAGATTTATTTTTGAAAAAGACAATGCACTCATCCTTATGGAGATTGAATATTCTACATTGCATATTCATTCTTTGATTAGTTCAAATTTTAATGTTTATGCTTCACATTTTGAAACGATCAATCTCATCAAAGGAAGTGTTCAAACCAATAATCTAACTGATGTCATGAATCCTCTTATGATGTGTTCCACATTGATATATACATTTCATCAAAGTCATAGTTTGCATCCTAATTTTAATGACATGATCTTAGAATGTCTTGAAGATATGTATCTAAAAAATCTTCATAATAAAGATAAAGTTGTGCTTGCTTTGTTTCTACCTAGATATCTAGGAAGTAAGCATCACATGATTTTTTTAGATCCTCCGTATGAAGAAATTGATGAACACTTGGAGAATTGTCAGGAGGATAGGGAATTTCGGCTTTGGCAGATGGTTATGTTAGGTCCCCATAATATTGACAAGTTTTCCAAACTTATTTATGTTCTTCCATGCCATTATGACCCATATCATGACCAGATTGCAGAATGGTTGGAGGATTCATACATCAAGAAGTTTCAAAAGAATGGTAAGGTCGTGCTTGTTTTTTTTTTTAAAGAATATATAGGAGGTAAGCATGACATATTTATTTTTCATCTACAAATATTACATTCTCTTATTCTTATTTTCAATTTTCTATGCCATGTAGGATTGAAGATGCTCTTGTGGTTGCATTGGAAATACGATTTTACTTAGCGTTTTGATCTATTTAGTAGTCAGAGTAGGTTTTCCTTTAGTTTTATTTATCAATATTTCTGTGCAATAATGTAGTTATGAACACAAGTGGGCACACCAAGAGAACCATAATATGAATGTTGTTAGGGAATTCCACTTTAAATAATTTTCTCTCCGCTTTTCATTGAATATTTCTTTTCGAAAACATAGTATCATCATGAAAATTTTAAATGGAAAGTAAAGAGACAAGTAAATTTGAACTATCAATTCAACCCTGACCTAAGGTTCCACAAGTAGGACTGCACTCATCTTAATAAGGATTTTTTCTATTTTTAGTCTCTTTTATTTTTAATAATAATGCTTGGTCAAAGTAACATCTTATGCATCACTATCTTAAGAAAAGAACTTGCTCGCACATGAGATTTTATATGATTTAGTTCTTCCTTTATTTTACAGTGAGATGATAGTGGATACAAAAACTCAAGTTTATTTTTGGCCAAAATCATTTCCTGAAAAGTTTTCTTTTGCTATTTTGATTTTGTGTACTTCTGATTTTGAATCCCATTAATAAAATTTGATTTGGTTTGTTGTGTGTTTTTGTTTTCTTTGATTATTTTAAATGATTTTTCTTCTTATCTTTATTTTTGAATCAATATATTTCTGATCAAAGAACTATTTTCGAAGGAAGCATTTATTTTAAGACTTGTTCTTTTCAAGCAAATTGAAACAGTTCAAAGAGGTCTTGATATTAAGATATAGCTTAGACAATTGATTTTTAAGTCAATTGTCACTCTCATTTTGTCCTCAAATTATCTTTGCTAGAGTATTACACCAGAGATATGGTTTAAATCTTTGAGAATTATGATGATATTTAAAATTTTTACGCCATCCATATTCTTAAGGACTCATTTTTAAGTGCTTCTCCATTCCCTAGATGATTTCTTAAAGGAAATCTAAAATCGCTAAACCACGATAAAACTTCCAGTTTTGAAAGAAAATAAATAACATGGTCAACTATTTACCTGTATTGCAATTAACCTCCAGTATTACCCCACTCTCTTTGTCATCAATAAATATATAATTGTATTATTATTTAAAAGTGGCATAAGAGGGTTGGAAGCACTTAAGTGTGGGAAGTGTGTGTAAACACGTCGAGGTACTGAACAAGCTCATTGGCAACGAATAAATACACACATGATACCAAGACAACTTTGTCAGGGTACTGAATAGGCCTGCTGGCAACGAAGTAATGTCAAGATGAGAGGTAGCAAGTATATGTTTTTAAATTAACTTTTATAGAAGTATACATCATGTGGATACAACTATTGGATGGGATTAAAGCATTTGAGTGGGTTAAATGACATCCCTATCGAGGCTATGGACGCCTGTTGGAAGTAATGGCTCTGTCAATGGTATTGAAGTTCTTTTATAAACATCGTGACTCCTTGATTAATACATTATTTAAGGTTAGAATCCTCTACAAAGAAAATTCTATTTTCTGGTTATAGCATTGAGCTTATCCTAATACTATATGGACTCAGAGTGAATTTATTTCAGGGAGCTTAAATCCTTTTGCAAGTCTTATTATTTTCTTCCTAAGATGGAATATTACCAAATCAAAGATAACTGCTTCACCTAGTAAGTCACCATTTTTTGGGCCCCAACAACTCCCCCTAAATGTTTTACAAAATTTAAAGGGGCCCCCATTAGAATCTTGATAATTATAATGAGCACATTTTCAAATAGTTCCATACCTTCGATTGATTTGAGACAAACTTAAGACATTCACTTTAGTATGAGACATTCATTACAAGAGTATATGTCAAAATTTAGAAATGAGCATAGAAATCTCAATTTAAACAAAAACTTTAATTTATATCAACTGTTTACTTTCGTTTAAATTATGATTATGTGTTCTTTCTTTTGCTCATTAACAAGTTTGACTATTTTGAATAATGGGTTCAATACTTCATCAAGTAATATCTTGGTTGGTTTCTCATTTTCATGAAATCATTTGGTGATATTAATTAATTAAATTCTTTTTTCATTTTGCATCTCATTTCAAAATAATAATAATCAAAGAATTATCAATCATTTGTTTGATTTTGTAAAAGAACAAAATTAATTTTTTTTCTCCATTAACTTGAAGATTCTAGATCATATTTGATAGCAAATTATAAACAATGTTTGTTTATAAGTTATAGTTAGTTTAAATTCTTTTTTTAGTTTTTTAGATTTTGTTTTATTCACAAATTTTAGGTTATTAATTTAGGTTTCTTTTTGTTTCACAAGTTTCTATTATCAAATATTTGATACGAATATGATCATGGATTGATTTTATTATCTAAATACATTCAAGATGATTGATCCAAAAATAATTTTGGATAGCTACAAATAATTTTATGAGCAACAACAAATAAAATTTGGAAAGGCGCCAAGATCAGATAGATGATTTTATAGAACTGATTGCAGCCAAACCATGAGGAATTAGAAGAAACGGTTGAAAACCCAGAACCCAAATGGACCCATTTACCTTCCATGTAGAGATTTTCCCAAAAAAATGCACGATTTGAGAGATATTTGGGTCTCGTTTAGAGGCAAATTTCAGGTGGCGGAAATTAATAGTGACGCCCAGACTGTTCATTCATTTTATAAATATATGAGAAAGATTAGAGCCAAGGGATTGAAGAATTGGAGAGGAGGATTTTTATCCTTTCTATTTTGTATATTATATCTTTTGTAAAAAATTTATTTCTTTTCAAATGGGGTAATGGATCTCTGGAATCTTTGGGAGAATGGATGAGTATTTTCAAAGAAGAATATGGAATTCCAGGTTGCTTAATGGGTTTTGTCCTGTGAGTAAAATGGTTTTATTTTCATTATAATATCTTCATATTCTTTAAATAATTGATTATGCATTTATTTAAATAGCTTTAGTCTTTTTTATCAATATATGGTTAATTATTATCATTTATGTATTAATTTTTCCAATCTTTAAAGTCTATTATCTAAAAAAATTCTTCCAGGACTACAGAATGGACAAGTGATTCCAAAAACTTAATAGAATGGCATATATGCGTTTTGGCTTTAGCCTTTTGTTTATAATGTTGTTATTTATGTTTTTTTAATCCTATTACATGTGCAGGTCTGATATCTTTAGATTAAATGATCTATGATGTGTAGGAGGTTTATATTATAAATGCCATCTATGATTTGCTTCATCAAAATACAAATGTTGTGATTATATCTTCGATTTAAATAATGGGATTTATCTTTGAGTTTTAAATTGAATAATAAAATGCATAGATTGCTTCCAGATTTATCTTGTTGTAATCATGTATAATTATGAGATCACAGGTTTATGTTTGTGTTTCCTTTTCTGTCATTAAAACCTAAGCTGCCAATACATGTTCTGAATTTATTTAGAACAATCATAAGGTTCATTGCAGACTTCTCTCTTGGACATGGCAGTTGGATGTTCACCACTCATGCAGATTCTTGGATACAACTTACTAATTCATTGACAGGATAACTTCTTTGTATTTTTTCTGTCATTTACATATCATTGAAACTAGAATGTATGGTTCAGCTTTAACTATCCACATGTTCATGTTTCATTAACTTTTTTTTGAAAGATTCTTTAAATTTATAAAAGAAAAACAATAAATATTTTTATGTGCTTTCTTTATTTGCTTCCTGGAAGAAATCATTTTTCCATTGATTTTCGTAAGTTTCGATTAAAACTTGCATCTTGTAAATCATGTAAATAAATGAGACTTGTATATCTTCTGCTTAAATACAATTATTACAGTTACATTAGAACATATGTACATATATATATCATGTTTAGTAATTAGTTAGTTATTTCTCTCTTTTATTCGTTTCTTTTAAGATTCTTAGATTGGCTAATGGAGATATTAAACCCGTCAGAATGAGTTACACCAAACGGCTTGGGTTATTTAGACAACCTCGGACCGGACTCGCTCTTCCAATTGACGTATGGTCAATTTCGCCTGTCAACAGGTACATAGGAAGTCGTAGAGCTTTCGCTAGTGCTCAAGTTGTAAGCTGAGGTAGAGGGGGTACCAAAACATGATTGAACGGTTAGGTGCATCATAGGTGTCGACGTGGGTCCACTCATGGTTGGGGAGGAACAACAGGGTATGGCTGCTAATCAGGAGGAGGAGGGTAATAAGGGGGTCCTCCATACACCAGTGGATGTTGGGGTTTACCGTACATAGGTGGTGGTTGTATGTACGGATTGTGGTTTTTTGTGGTACCAATCAATCCATTTGCTGAGTGAGACATCCTAGGTTTGTCCTGGTCAAATGGTATGAGTCTCAGGGTGTCGAGTAGTAACGTATATAAGTATCCTGACTGAGAATAAATGAGGTCATACTGTTGAGCCTTGTTGATGGCTTCCTCTTCAATTTGGGGGAAGGTGGAGGCCACATATTTGGCAAGGAGAGGGATGGGTGATCTAAGAAACCAATTGAGGCATTGTTGTTTGGTGGTTTCTGCTTTATAGAAACCATGTCGTTGACGCCATTCATGAATTTGGTTGACGATATGTGTGGCTGAGGATTGTTTAAAATTAGAGACAAGTTGATCTAGACCATCGTCATGGCGAATTGGTAGTTGAAATAAGGTCAAAAATGTTTTGGCCAATGATTCAAAAGTGACATCAAACCATGATTTTACGTCTACATACCACTTGTTTAATGAGCCTATGAGTGTGCGTTGAAATAAACTTAATCGGATGGAGTCATCAATGATGTTGTTTGCAGAGAACCATAGGTGGAAGGTCATCACATGGTTGGCAGGATCTGCTCCATCATTTCCTTCAAACTTGGAAATGTCTGAAGGTAGTTTGGTAGGCATTGCAGGCCATGTGGGGTCATGCAATATAGGATCATTTGTGATTTTTCTTAGATTTGGTATGTTAAGAGAGGCCAAATATGGCATCTATAGTGGGGGTGGAGGATTAGTTCTAGCCATGGTGTGAGTGTTCTGTGATCCTGACCCTTGAGGGGGGCTAGGTGGGTTGGTACTTCCTCCTTGAGAGGAATTTGGCCCTCTTCTTCCATGTAAAGGAGAGCGAGTGGATGGAGGGACTTGGGAAGTGGACCCAAGTAATGTGAAACCAAGAAAATATGATCCTAAGACAGTGGCACTCACTGGAGTGTGAGAAGGTGGGGCCGATGCATTGGCAAGACTAGGAAATCCCCCTAAAATAGGAGGGAGGTTTAGCAAGAATCTGGAATGACGGGGGTTTTGTGGGTCCCCTATGATGTCCGACTAGCTAAGTGAATGTGTGTGAATGGTGGTGAGAGAAAATAAATAAGCAAGAGCCTTTGTTGTAATTTTTGAACTTAACATAATATATATCCAAATCAAAATGTAATCAGAAGTGCATCATACATAAAGTATTGTGAAAAAGAAGCATATATGTGGGTAAGTGGGTTTTGTCCGCATGGGGGAAAAAAGAAAACAAATGCTCGTGTCCTAAAAGACGTAATGTCCTTCCTCTCAAATAGCACTGGACCTTCCAATAGTACTCAATAGTGGGGTTTGAAGTCACTGCAAGAGAAACTAGTGAAGGATGAAGTAATCAGTTATAATGAGGGGTAAAGGGGGCATATCCCGAAAGAATTGGTGATATTTCCTAATAGCCACACAAAATCTGATCAAGGTGCAATTGCAACCCACAATTTCCACCTGGGTAGATGTCCTAAAATTGGTCACTAGGTACCTCGGTCAAAGTGTGGCATTTAGATTTTTGGCCTAAGAAATGGGTCATGGGTTGGATCTCATCCAAGAGGTGGGTGCCTCAAGGGGGGACGCACAGAACAACCAAACCTCGGCCTTCAACCCTTCACAGGTATGTCCCTACCTTATGGTGTTAGGAACACTTGACTTGGAGGATTTTCAGTTCCCTATTTGACAACTTCTATTGTTTTGACAATGTGAGAACCAGATAACGGGGAGTTATTTGGATGCCTATCCTCAGAATCCTACCTAGACTAAAAAATTTCTTTTGGCACCTCCTGTGGAGGAAAACTTAGTGAGTTTTTAGAAACATTTTAGATGTGTTTGTTTGAGAGATTTTGACGCAACCCCGCTCTCACAGCAGTGGGTCGCTCCACCAGGACCTTCTCGCTCCACGGCCCGAAGAGTCGATGCTCTTCTGACTCCTACTCGGGAGTCCTATCACCCACAGTCTTCTCGGGAGACTTCCCCTTCGAAACTCGGGGAGTCGGGTTTCGCGGATTCGCGGACCTGATGTGTACTCTCCGCGCAACAAGAGACCCCGAACCCCGAATTACGGAGTCAACAGTCGTCTCGGCCTTATCCCTATCGGGATATCACGACCTGCGAGTTCAATGCTTAGCGTTCCAACAACCCGAATGTCGAAACGCCGATGGTACGCGGATGCGCCACCTGGGCTCTACTGTGCTCTGGGACCCACGCTACCATGTCAACCTCGGCACCTCGCGGATCGCGGATTCACGACTCCAAATCTCTTGCCCTTGGAAACCCCGAATGTCGGGATTCCGATACTCCGGATTCGTGCCACCTGTCCACGCTCTGATCAACGGTCTCGATCAAGTCGGGAAATCGCCCTTCGCGATTTCAATGTGCACGGGATTCACCCCTTGCCAACCCCGATTCGTCGATGTGCGAAGGGAGTCGTTCCTTCGTGCGTCTACGGCTTAAACCTTTCACAGCTCCTCCCAGATCCAACGATCCTCAGGATCTCGTGAGCCTTCTCGATGATTCCAAGTCGCCGATTCTCTTCCTTTGGAAGAGTTCTCTGCTCTGCCACCTTTTCTTCGGAGCGGCCTCCACCGAGTCGACTTCTCGAGGAGCTCAAGGCTATCCCTTCCGAGCTTCGTCTTCTGATTCTTTCAGAGAGCCTTCACGTACTCTGCTCACCCCTCGATTTTCGACCACTCTCCCAGTGTCGAATTTCTTCCGGGCTCTGTGCACTTACGCGTGCAACACTCTTCTGCTCAGACTTGCTACTGAGGCTCGACCTCGCCCTGCACCCACCTGCGCGGCTCGCATTAATAAATCCGAATCTGGATGAAGTGAGAACAAAGGTTCACCTACTTAGCCTCCTCAACGCACTCTATGCGGAGGAATTCAACTGCACTCGATGCAGGAATCTCCTGGCCTAAGTAGAGAAACAATTGAAACTCATTCTCTCAGATTCCTAACCTGATAAGCAATCACATATGCAGCATATAAAAGATACGCGTAAAAGGAAGCAAGTAAACAAAAGCATAACATCAACAACACAAAAGTGTCAAACACATCCATGGTGACTGAATCACAGTTCTTCTATTAATTCAATGACTACACACAGAAGGTTTTGACACAAGCTTCTTCTTGCTCTGTCCTCTGCTTGCTCCTGTATGAATGAATGATAATAATCCATCGTTACAAGGGAGGGTGTCTATTATTCTGTTTTCCCTCTCGAAATTAGAAATGTCAAATCTACAGCTACTTTCTATCTACCAGCATTTAAAGAAGTTTAATGCCTTCCTATCTAAAACATAATACAAGTGCGTCTGGCTATAAGTGCCTTTAGCAAACAGCGGCGCAACGAAAACCAAGGTGAGATTCAAAATTAAAAGCAAAAATATTTTGCTGGCTTGTCCATCTGTTCAATTCTTTTCCTCCTCGC
>CBVK0100247763.1:0-13365 GCA_900067695.1 Picea abies
GTGGCAGCTTATCTCTGAGAAGAGATGTGACGGCTACTCGCATTCACAAGAAGATGGTTACAATGAGGCTCTGGAGGCATTTTTACAATAATCGGGAATGCCAAAAGTCCTATACATCCAAAAACCTAACCCTAGGAGATGAAGCACCAAAAGTCATGTGGGCCCCGTTTGGGTAAGTTGGTGCATCAACTTACCGGGGTCGTAACTTTTGCATACGATCTCTGTTTTAGGCGTGTGATAGCTCATTGGAAAGGTATCATCGAGGAGATTCATTTTGGGGGATAAATTATGCCTTTGGCTATCATTGAGAACCTAGATCTTGAAAAAACTTCATTTAGGCCCTCAAAATGGCCCCAGAAGTTAAAACCTGCTAAAAATAGTAAATTGCCAAAATGCCCAGAAAACTGTTTTGAGCCATTTGGAAAAGGTGGGTGGCCCCCGATATCCACCTGGATCAAACTAGGAGCCATGTTGTCCAAGAAAATAAACCTAAGAGTGTGAAAAATGATAGATTTGGAAATACATGTTTTGGTAAAACTATGGAAAACATTCAATATACTCAAATTATGCTTATTTCAATTACATAACAACAGTTTGTACTTGTTGTGCCACCCCAAAGGTTTTTTTTTTTTTAATTCATAATTATTATCCTTATAGTATTGCAAATGATTTGGCTTCCCTTAAAGCTAACATCATCTTTCAAGATGTCCCCTGTGCCCATGAATAATAGAATTTTTTTTAGTAAAGTACTTATTTCCCTAATTGTTCAATATAAGAACAACATGGTAGTATAACCTCATTTTGACAGTACCATTGTATTAGAAGAAATGTAAGAAGATGAGGAGACATTATTATAAGAATTATACCCAAACCTAAATACAATGTTAGTTGTGGAGCCTAATTATCTTCCTAATTCATATGCAGGTCAAAGAAACTGCAGGATACCCAATTCATGGCCGAAATTTTTGTTTTTTTGCAATTCAAATATTGTAATTTCGTAGTCAATATGGACTGTTCATTATAAGGTCGCGGATCTGATAGTAGAAGTTATGTTAGAGATTTTTTCCCTAGAAGGAAACCCTCTTTTATGAGGGAATTGTATTGCAGCGGTGTATTTATTACTAATATTGTATCCTAAGAGAGGAGACTGTGAGAGAAAGAAGAGGAAGTTACATCATGTGTGTTGTAAGTTGTATCCCTTCATTTTTTTGGATAATAAAAGGGAAGGACCTCACAATTTCTCTGGTGGGCATAGCCCACACTAGGTGAACCATGTATATATGTGTCTCTATTGTATTGTGTATCTTCGGTGTCTTATTTCCGCATTTGTTTTATTTTATTTCTCTACAATCTTGCTTTTCTAACATACACCCCTTTATATGTTTCAATGAAGATAATGGGTAAGATTATTCATTGTTTTCTAGTTGATGGTGGCTCACACCCAAATTTAATGTCCAATAGAACTATGAAGAGATTATATATTTCTTGTATAGATGAAGCTAGTGTCATTTTGACACATAATAAGAAGATACAACCAACCATTGGAAAATAAAATACTTTACTATATTCATGTGGGCGCATCCCAAACTTCACATAATGTGTAACTTCCAGCTATTGTTGACATGAAAGTAGGGAATTAATATAATATTATGGACTGTGAATGGAACGATTTAATCGATATTTATATTATCTTAGTCCGTTCTCGTATGCTTGTTCCCAGAGAAATAAAATTATTGACCTAACGAAACTTAGAACTATTCCATATATTTAAAGTATTTATAATTCCAATATCGATTACATTGAAATTGGACTAGGTTCCTACTCTATCTTTAGTAAAGAGGAATATCTCAGCGAAGCTCTAATCATGATCATGTTTGGCATCTGCAATTTAATGGAGCCATGGAGCCTCATCTAGTGAAGGTAGTGGTGTTGGTATAATATTGTACTCTCCATCATGGAAGGTTGTCAATTTTCTTTTCGATTGAATTTCTCATGTACCAACAATATTCCATAATTTGAATTCCTTTTCTTAGGGGTAGATCAAGTCTTGCATATTGATTTCAAACACCTTTATGTGTTTGGTAATTCATAGTTAATTATAAACTGAGTAAAAAGAATATACACCCCTACCAAAAGGATAAATATTCAAATAATACATCATCTAAAAGAGAAATTATTATCTGTGAACATAACTTGTATTTGAAGAGAATTAAATGTTGTGGCTATCAAGTTAGCTACTTATGCCTCTAATGAAAATAAACATATTTTAAATATAGGCCTGATACTGATATTATTACACATTATGTCCTCATGTTCCTAATAATGACAAGTCTTGGTATATTTTTTATCACGATGATGACATCTATTGTATTTTCGGTAGATCAAGGGAATTGTTTTCCAATTCTCTCAATACAATCAACCTCAAGAATAACATTTACCCCATAGGGATTTCCCCTATGGAAAATATTTTTTCTACTAATGATTCACCCAAGACCTTAAGCCAAGGAAATGATTATTATAAGCACAAATTTGGAGAGAATATATGTAATACCTTTTCCTTCAACTGGCACTACACATCTTTGCTTGAATGTTTAGGTAGTGTAGGTGAGGAATCATTTCCTGAGTGGGCGATGAATCCATATGATGCAAGCATGAGGTGGTCTTACTAGGTAGATTAAGGTGTGCCTAAGTGTTGAAAAACATGGAAAAAGAATTTGGTAAGTGTAGAGATGCAAACATGGCCAAGAGATAAGAGTTTCCATGAGGTAACCTTACATATGGTTACATAAGAAAACTTAGAAAATTGATGCATTTTGGAGAGAATGAAACCGAAGTGGGTTGGACTTTCCTTGGTTCATGAGGTACAATTTTCTAGGAAGAGCATGTTGGGAAAGAGTGCCACATTTTGGGGTTTCAACACAACTAAGAGAGCAATAAGGCCATTTATAGTGGCACAGACATCAATGACAAGGAATTAGCTAGAATTCCTTGGGAATCATTCAAGGAGTTGGTTGTAACTACCTAATAGTTAAGTGTGTAGCATGAGGGACACATGTCTACTTTGCCTTGGAGGTGGTGGTAAGACAACCCATTTTAGAGAAAATGGTTTATACACCTGTTGTAATCTTGTAGACTACAACGACATTCACAAAGAGGCTACATTGAAGCACCACACACTTACTCATGAATGAAGAGAGTAATTGGGAAGGTTAACCAATCCATCATTTATTCCTTATTCATGAGTATAAATACATAGGGTAAATGGTTGGAGTGGTTGTACCTGCTCCAACTAATCATTAATTTATTTATTTTATGCCTTTACCATTTGTTACATGTATTTACTTCGATTTATCCATTTTATTACATACATTTATACATATTAACTCTAAAGTATGGTGACAAGGGACTATAAGCCCCTACAACATCTCCCCCACACTCAATTCATTGCTCATCCCGAGCAAGTGTGCACCAATGTTCTATATCTTTGTTGTTGCAGAAGTATCATCATTGTGTACCACCCATGCATACTGGTCTGTATAGGTAACTCAGCCGCAACAACCACCAGCTAGATAGGTTGATATATGTATACAAGGTTTACTATGACTAGTATCTATTGTATCTGAGTGATTGTATATTACAGGTCTCGTCTCCTCGATCTCCATGATCTACATTCCTCTATCAACTTTCTTTCAAGAGTCGCCCCAGTCGCTCAATTCAGACCTAGACTTCTCACGCACTCTTTTAGGTTGTCTCTCTTGGAGGATTCTCGATATGGGATCAAAGAGGGTATGCGCCATTGTCCACTCATGTCATTCCTCTACTGTCATGACCCAAAAACTACCCCGCAACTCTTGTATCAAGGGGGTTCTTCACTTTAATGTTCATGTCATCAATTTATCCTTTAGTGCTTTGTGTGCATGTAAGATATCTCTCACTAATTCCTTTGACCATTGCTCATCATGAATTCTCTCTCAACTGATTTGTGCTCACTGCTCTTCTGCTCGTCAGTATTTTTTTCCTGTTTCTTTGATGTATGACTAACTATGATTTACTTACGACTCATTATGTCGACTAAAAATAAACTGATGTCGGCGAGGCACTGATCTCGTTAGGTAGAAACCAACTTACATTACAATGATGAAGGGGATCTCCTGTGTTCAAAGAAGACGCATGTTTAACCCCCTCCTTTCGAATCAGACTCACATTTTAAATAGATTTACAATATATTTTTCTTTTCGACTAACTAAATTGCAAATTCAACTTATTTGTTTTTCGACTATGTAAATTACAGACTCGACTCAACTATTAGGTCGACTGGACGTGACAAGAATAGATATTCTAGGCTCGAATCAACTATTCAAATTTATCTTTTATGTGACTAATTTATAAGTATGACTCCGTTTACAATGATTCCATATTAAACCACCATTAATCATGCCATGACATGTTGACTCACAAACTTGAATATAAGATGCTTTTCTATGAAAAAATTTAATGGAACCTCCAGTGTCTCGACTTCGACCAAGAAGTTGACGACTTCGACTTAGAAAATTTTGTTAATGTTTATGCCATTATTATAGTTGTTTGCATTTCAATATATAAGAGCAACATAAGAACAAGATCACTGAGAAATACACATTCACAAGAGACAGGAAGAAAACCCAGCAAAAACTTCCTTATCATAAATTGCCAATACAATGTCAAGAGATAACTCAAACCAATACAGATAGTCCTCTCCAAAAGATGTGCCACTCTTCTCCCTATCTCCAACTAGTAAGTAGCAGCTTGCCTCTTAAGAATGATCAAGGTTGTGTGATAAAGTGAGGTGCTAGCCTCTCTATATATACAAGACTGGCACGTGTGAAGGGTCTTCATTGGCAAGGCTGACCTCTCACTCTGGGTGGGTAAACCCACCTTTAATTTATTTCTGGGTCTCAATAATAACTGTTGGGGCCGACTTCTTATTCTACCTATTACAATTGTCTGTTGACCAATCTGCAAAAGGGGATTTGGTCCTAATACAATTACCAACATGATTAATCCACAATGGGGATTAATCCTATGAATAAAATAACAATAATAATAAGAATACTCTTTGCAGTTACATTATTTCAACACTCCCCCTTAACAAGAAGGGTATTCTTCAACAGCATCAGGTGAGAGAGGTCTGCATCATCAGTGGCATCAGGAGGATAGTATTGTCAATATCATCTTGGAACATTGGCTGGTATATTTATGAGTCATCGGAAGTTTTCTTCATCGGCATCATTGTCATTCTCGAAAGAATGTCGTCATCATATGCATCAATATGTATCAGAAAAAAATGATACCTCATCGCAGCACTAGGCTGGCACATCACAGTACTACACTGGCTCAACGTCACAGTTGTTAAGCTCGTAACTTAGTGTCAATCACATCTTTCTTTACATCTAACAACGAGGTCAGAAGCAAGGTATACATCATCTTGCTTTACGTCTAACAACTGGGTCAGAAGCAAGGAATCATCTTGCTTTACAACTAGGTCAGAAGCAAGGAACACATCATCATCTTGCTTTACGTCTAACAATGAGGTCAGAAGCAAGGAATCATCTTTCTTTACGTCTAACAGCGAGGTCAGAAGCAAGGAATACACACATCGTCTTGTTTTACATCTAACAGCGAGGTCAGAAGCAATGACTCATCTTTCTTTATGTCTAACAGCGAGGTCAGAAGCAAGGAACACACAACGTCTTGCTTTACGTCTAACATCGAGGTCAGAAGCAAGGAACACACAACGTCTTGCTTTACGTCTAACAGCGAGGTCAGAAGCAATGACTCATCTTGCTTTACGTCTAACAGTGAGGTTAGAAGCAAGGAACACACAACGTCTTGCTTTACGTCTAACAGCAAGTTCAAAAGTAATGACTCATCTTGCTTTACGTCTAATAGCGAGGTCAAAAGAAAGGAATACATATATACTCCCCCTTTCAGGGAGGGTCCTTTCGGACTATACCAAGCTTATCTCAAAAGTGTTCAAAATTTACATGAGATAGAGGTTTGGTCAACACATCAGCAACCTATTCATCCGTGCTAATGTACGGGAGCTTCAAGGCTCCTCTCTGTACCATGTCACAGATGAAATGACAGTGGATCTCTATGTGCTTCGACCTGTCATGGAATACAGGATTCTCTGTCATCTTTATGCGGCTCTGGTTGTCACATAGAATCACGGTTTCTCTCATATCCAAGTCAAATAGGCCAGTCAGCAACTTTCGAAGCCATATAGCTTCGCAGCTAGCAGAACATGCGGCAATGTACTTTGCTTCCGCTATGCTGAGAGAAATACTGGATTGCTTCCTACTCTGCCACGAGATCATGGCTGATCCCAAACTGAAACAGCATCCGGAAGTGATTTTTTTGTCAGCAACGCTTCCTACCCAATCTGAATCAGTGTATCCACTCAATGTGAAGTCATGATTTCCATCATAGATGAGACCATAATCCATTGTAACTTTAAGGTACCTCATCACATGTTTTGCAGCCATTAGGTGAACACGTCTGGGCTCTACCAGAAACTGACTCAAAGTGTTCACTGCAAAACAAATTTCTAGTCTGGTGTTCGTCGGGTACATCAATGATCCAATAATCTGTCTGTACAGTGTGGCATATATCAAGTCTGACGAAGTATCAACCAACAACTTCAGCTTCATTTCCATGGGTGTATTCATGGACTTACATTCTAGCATGTCGAATATCTTTAAGATTTTGACTATGTACTTCCCTTGGTTAAGGAAGATCCTTTCTAGACTCTGCCATACCTAAAGACCTAAGAAGTAATGCATTAGGCCAAGGTCTTTCATCTCAAAGTCTGCGGCAAGTCTCTTTTTACATTCAGTGATGAGCTTTTCTTCTCCAGTTAAGAATAAGTCATCCACATACAATAGTAATATTACTGGTTCATTATCCATAATTTTGAAGTGGAGATTTGAGTCTACTTTACTCTTGGTAAAGCCTAAGCTCGTCAAGAAACTGTCTATACGGCCATACCAAGCTCTAGGGGCTTGCTTCAATCTGTATAAGGCTTTCTTCAATCTGCAGACATGAGACTTCATGTCTTCAACCTCAAATCCTTAGAGTTTCTCTATATACACTTCCTCTTCGATAACACCATTCAGGAAAGTTGTCTTCATGTCCATCTGGTGCAGCTTCCATTTCATCTTAGCTGCAAGAGCTATGATGTTTCTGATCGAATTGTATCTAGCCACAAGAGTGAATGTCTCTTCATAGTCAATGCCTTCCTTCTAGGAAAATCCACGAGTGACAAATCTTGCTTTATATTTCTCAATACTTCCATCAGTAGCATGTTTTATTTTGAAGAGCCATTTTGATGACACAACATCCTTACTTTTTGGTTTGGGAACTATTTCCCATACATCATTCTTTATTATGGATTGGTATTCCTCTCCTCTATCATGGCATCTTCCCATTCCTTCTTTTGAATGGCTTCTTCAAAGTAGGTAGGTTCTTCATCTAGTAGATTACACATCAAAGTTGTGTAACTAGAGAATGGCTTTGGTCTTTTCACCTGTCTTGAGGTTCCTTCTGGAACACCATACTTCTATCCATCTTGAATAAGCTCTCTTGCCCAAGCAAGCTTTATTTTATGGGAGAAGGTCATTTGAGGAGGTTCTTGAACTTCTGTTATATCATGATCTTCAGGAGTCTCCTCATCATGGGAAGTTATGACTTCCCTTACAGGTTCTGCAGTTTTGGGAACTTCCCTCATGGATTTTGCAATCCTAGGATTTACAGGTTCCTCTTCATATATTTCTTCAAGCTGGCATCTTCTTGATTTCTTAAGTGCTGCTTCTTCATCAAAGGTCACGTCTCTGCTAATTTCAATATGGCAGTGACCAGGTATGTAGATTCTAAAGGCCTTGGAGACCTCACAATATCCCACAAATATTCCCTTCTTTTTGGAGGGTTCCATCTTGTTTCTTTTCTCTTTTGGTATATGAATAAACACTGGACAGCCAAATATTTTGAGATGGCTCACCTCTGGCTTCTTTTCGGTGAACATATCTTCTGGGGTCTTCAACCCAAGTGCACTATGGGATAATCTGTTCTACACATAAACAACTGCCATTGCTGCTTCTACCCATAAGCACATAGGAAGATCTTGATCGTGAATCATGGTCTTTACAGCTTCCATAATTGTTCTATTCTTCCTTTCAGCTACACCGTTTTGTTGAGGATTATAGGGAGTAGTGAGTTCCCTCTTGATCCCAACATCTCTGCAAAAGTTCACGAACTCTTTTGAGGTATATTCTCCTCCATTATCTGACCTGCGTATCTTAATCTTTCTTTCTAAAAGATTCTCTATCAATGATTTGAATTCCTTGAATTTACTGAATACTTCATCTTTAGATTTCAAGAAATATATCCAGGTCTTACAAGAATAGTCATCAATGAATGATACATAGTATACATACCCGCTAATGGAGGATGGTGGCATTGGGCCACAAAGTCTGAATGAATGAGTTCCAATACTCCTTCTGCTTTGCTATCCCTTTTTGGAAAAGGGTTCTTGATATTCTTCCCTTGCGCACATCCATTGTATATGCCTTCTTGATCGACCTTGAGTTCTGGTAAACCTATGAAAGCTTTGCATATGTGTGGTAGCACCTTGTAGTTGATGTGGGCTAATCTTCTATGCCAAAGTTCGCATGAGTTTTCGATGGCATGGGTCATGACAATTTTTGGGTGACCCTTCAGTTTATATAAGCCATTTTCTTCATTTACAATGATGATTTCTTCATTTAAGGTTTCTCCCTTAGCCCACATAAGAACTTCTCCATCTATGAAGGAAACTCTATTGATCCAGGGGATCAAATTTTGCTCAAAATTCAAAGTGTTTGGAATCGCTTCAAATCGAATGGGAATGTAGGCCTCATCGTTATGAACCCAACACAACTCGTTTGGGTTCAAACGAATGTCAGGAGCGAGAGATATCGCGTTCTTTTCAAAATGACAAACAGGCAAAAAAAGGGGTGCTAACTGTACAGTCTATACAGTCTGTACGAACGCTGACTTAGCAGGTCGTACGACACGTGGCAGGTAGATGTGTGGACAGTTGGCATATTACATGGAATATTTGTAACGAACGGGATGGCGAGAGGTGGCCCAATCAATGGACACCAGGTGTCACACACATATTGGTTTAAAATTTATGCATTCAGTAGGACTCAACCCCGCGACCTCCGGGGCAGGGGAAGAGACTTGGGAAGGGTCGTCGACCGATGCGCCACCACATGTGCCTTGTAATATAAACGACGCATATTATATTTATGTTGGAATGTATTATATGGTGGGCGCGGACTGGGCCGAGGCTTAGCCCCGGCCCCTGGTCCCACGTATATATGATGTGACCACATACTATATGCACGCTCTATGTATAGCCCTTTCATTTGAACCGCGGTCGCATGGTATGCAATATGACCACATACTATATGCGCACTCTATTGTATAGCCCTTTCATTTGAACCGTCGGTCGCATGGCATGCAATGTGACCACGGGCACATCTATGTTATAACTATTTGAACTTTGGCCCTTTATTTATATTTGTGCAGTCATATGGTGCTTCACATGCCCACGGGCCTTAGACAGTTAAAGGCCAGCGCGTAACGGTGCGACAGTTTGTACCGGTCATGTGGTTGTGCCCGATGCCAAGTTTTTACACTTAAATATGCGTGTGGGCTAGGTTGAGCAAACAAAAGGGTGCATTTTTTAGATGCAGAGACAACAAGCTTGAAGGGGGGACTTCCAGGAAGCCTATCTTCTTCAATTTTTGGCCAAAGGAGGTGCCGAAAAATCCCAGCTAGGGGTTTTTGGACGTTCTGAAGCCATTGGAGCAGTCTATTTGGAATTTTGAGCATTGTAAAGAACATTTTTGAGAAATTTGAGAAAATAATACAAATGATCCATTGGAAGCTGGACCAGGAGATGTAGCCAAAGTTGATCCATTTGCATTTTAACACATAAAATTTAACTTGCAAATATTTTCAAGAATACAAGTCTTCTTCATTTTTAGATCAAGTTGGTATTAGAGCATAGGTTTTTGAAGACTTGATTATTTGCAAGTGTTTTGTTTTCTGATGCTCACAAGGTTGAAACTCACAAGAGGAGAAGGTCAACTTGTAGAGCCAAGTTCTCATCCTTCAAGGAGGAAGCTGATATCATCACCGCAAGTTTCAAGGAGGCATTCACCAAGTATGGCTCATGAAGAGAGTCATGAACATGTTCCTACAGAAGATGAAGATCTCAGAAAGGCTATCATGGAAATGAGAGAGATGATGAAGATCTTGATGGAAAGGAATACAAGGTTTCAAGGTGAAGGCTCCAACCCTTCAAAGCACAAGGGAGACAGTGGTGATAAAACTCCAAATGGAAATGGAGGGAATGGTGCTTCTCCACCACCCTCACCTCCATCTTCTTCTTCTTCTTCTACCAATTCAAGACCTCTTCCGAATTCTCCAAAGGGACATGGTAAAACTCCTACACAAATTCCTTCGTTAAAGCTTGATATTAAATTCAAATTGCCAATGTACAATGGAGAAGTTAATGTTGAGAGATTAGATAATTGGATTCGTCAGATTGAGGTGTATTGTAGGATACAAAAAACTCAAGATGATGAAACTAAGATTCAGCTTTCTTCTTTAAGATTGGATAGTGCAGCACTCATTTGGTGGGAATCCAAGACTCTGGAGGACATGAAGAAACATGGTAAAATTGTAACCTCTTGGAATGATTTTATTGTTGCAATTAAAAGACAATTTTACCCATTGGCATATATGCAAAAGGATACTATGGATTGGAAAAATTTTAGACAATCTAAAGGACAGAATGTGCAAAGATTTACTCAAGAATTTAGGAGAAGAGCTTTGGTTTTGGGAGTAGATTTGTCTTCTCAAGAAACTTTACTCAAATACATTGGAGCTTTACATAGTTATTTGAGACATACTATACTCATGTTTAATCCTTCAAATCTAGATGAAGTTTGTGTTCAAGCCACTCATTTGGAAGCAAGAGGAAGGAACGAAACTCATGAGGGTAACAAGAATCCTTTCAGCCATGGAGACAAAGGAAAGAGGAAGTTCAAGGGAAATGGAAAAAATAATGTTGTTGTTAAGAAAGAGGGAGAAAAATTCACATGCAAACATTGTTTAAAAGATGGCCATGATGAAGACCATTGTTGGAAACTTCATCCTGAAAGAAGACCCAAAAAGTTTGGAAACAAAGGGAAGTCAAAGACTGCTGCAACCATACAACATGATTTAGGTTCTGATTTGGGTGATGAAACAAAGATCACAGCCATGGGTTATCAAGGTAATGGTTCTATTGCAAGTACTAGTTCTTCAAGTAACAATAATCTTAATGTAACTCAACAAGAAAAAGAGAGAATTGAACTTTTTCACATAAGGGTTGTTTCAAAGCATACTAAAATAGATACTCTATTTGATACTGGATCTCAAGAAAACCTTATATCTGAAGACACTGTGAAGAAATTAAAGTTGGAAACAATTCCACATCCTAAGCCATACCTTCTTGGTTGGATATGTGATAATGCTAAATTACAAGTGACAAGAAGGTGTAAACTTAGGTTTTCTATCACTGCACATTTTGTTGATGAGGTAGAGCTTGATGTTATTCCTTTAGATATCTGTGGTATTGTGTTGGGAAGCCCATATTTATACAATAGGAAAGCTATTTTTCATCATCATGAGAATAAGTATCATTTGTTTAAGAATGGAGTTGAGTACATTGTTAGAGCCCATACAAAGAAGATGAATTTATCACTTGTAAATGCGGGACAAATGAAGAGATTAGTCAATGCTAACAAGAATTTTGTTCTCTTAATGATTAAACCCAAAGATGATATTGAAAACAAAGTATATCAAGGTTGTGATACAAAGTTGAAGTCTGATCTATATAAGGTTGTTAATCAATATGATGAAATGTTTAAGGAACTAAAGGGATTACCTTCAAAAAGGGGTATCCAACATGAAATTCAATTGCAGCAAGATTGTCCTCTTCCAAACATTGGTATGTACAGAATGTCAATCATGGAAAATGTTGAAATTAAAAAACAAATCCAAGAGTTGCTCGACAAAGGGGTTATTGTACCAAGCTCATCACCATGTGGATCTCCAATTGTGTTAGTGCCAAAGAAATATGGCACATGGCATATGTGTGTTAATTTCAGGGCTTTGAACAAAATTACAGTAAAGAATCGTTATCCTCTTCCTAGAATTGATGATTTGCTTGATCAATTGAAAGATGCTAAATATTTTACTAAGTTAGATTTGAGAAGCGGATATCATCAGATCAGGATTGTCGAGGGAGACACATGGAAGACAGCTTTCAAAACTAAGCAAGGTTTGTTTGAATGGATGGTAATGCCTTTTGGACTTTGCAATGCACCTGCTACTTTCATGAGAGTTATGAATGATGTCTTAAGGCCTTTTCTTGATGATAACACGTGTTATTGTCTACTTGGATTATATTTTGATCTTTAGCAAATCTCGTGAAGAGCATGTTAAACATGTGAAACAAGTTTTGGATGTTTTGAGAAAGAAAAAGTTGTTTTTGAAGATGTCCAAATGTGAATTTGGAAAGACTTCACTTATTTACTTAGGACATATTGTTGGTGGAGATGAATTAAAAATTGATCCCTCCAAGGTCAAAGTCATATTGGAATGGCCCAAGCCCAGCAATGTGACAAAGGTAAGAAGTTTTTTGGGAGCAGCCCAATATTGGAGGAAGTTTATTGCTAACTTTTCTCCCATTGTAGCTCCATTACATGCAGTGACAAGTGTCAAGAAATTTTTTCAATGGGGAGTCAAGAAACAAAAGGCTTTTGATACTTTGAAAGAGAAGATCAGTTCAGTGCCAGTTCTTGCACTTCCAAATTTAAGACAACCTTTTGAAATCCAAACAGATGCAAGCAATTATGCAATGGGAGCAGTTTTGCTACAGCTTGGTAAGCCCATTTTTTTTCATTTTGAAACTTTTAATGGTGTCGTGATTAACTACCCTACTTATGATAAGGAATTGTATGCATTGGTACAAAGTGTGAAAAAATGGATACATTATTTGTTGGGGAAAGAAACCATTGTTCACACCGATCATCAACCACTGCAATACTTACAATCACAAACAAAGCTACAACAAGCTAGGCACTTCAGATGGATGGGTTTTCTACAACATTTCCACTTGGTCATCAAGTATAAGAAGGGCATTTATAACAAAGTTGTTGATATGCTTTCAAGGCCTATTATTAGTGCTTCAGTTATTCTTAAGCATAGTCCTATCATGCATGAAAGTTA
>CBVK0100247764.1:0-15756 GCA_900067695.1 Picea abies
GGCCTGAAACCGGCGAAAATATGTCGGCCCAAAAAAAAAAATTTGGGGGGGCGCTTCCCCCGAACCCCCCGCGCGCCCGGCGTAGGCGCTCAGACACTACTACTCGTGCAAAGAATATAACACATACCCAACAATTATTATTTCAAGAATATGACTTTGAGTTTGTAGTGAAACTAGGGAAGCTGAATGCAAGACAAAATCATCTATCGTGCATATTGTTAGGAGAATATGGAAACAATTTAGATATCAACTTCCTGAATGTGCATTTATTTTCAGTAAGGATGCTGGATGATTACTTCTCAGACATCATACATTTTCTAAGTACAGGTATGGATCCATCTGAGATGACAATAGCGCAAAAGAAACAACTAGTAGTGAGAGAAGAAGACTATCAATTGATTGCAGGGAATTTATACAAGTTGGGTGTAGATGGAACATTGAGATGCTGTGTGTTGGAACATGAGAGACTAATGATACTTGAAGAAGCGCATGATGGAATTGTAGGAGGAAATTACGCATGGAGAGAAACTTCACAAAATATTTTGTGCACAGGGATTTGGTGGCCTACACTTCACAAAGATGCGGAGGAGTACTGTCAGTCATGCGATGTATTCCAACAAGTAATAAATCCATCTAGGAGGGATGAAATTCCTTTGAATCCACATGTTACATTGCAAGCATTTGAGAAATGGGCATAGAATTTGTGGGGACAATCAACCCACAAGAAAGAAAATCAGGGGCAAGGTACATCATCATTGTGTCGAAGTATTTGACAAGGTGGGAAGAAGTAACCCCGGTTATAGATTGCACCCTAGAGACTGTTGTGAGGATTTTATTCAAGAATTTAGTCACAAGGTTTGGATGTCCATGCATATTACTCAGTGATCAAGGTACACACTTTCTGAAAAAGACAATTGCAACATTGAATGAGGAGTTCCAAATACATCATCAAAAGATTACCCCATATCACCTTAAAGACAATGGAACTGTGGAAGATTTTAATAAGATCTTGGAGAATGACTTGAAAAATATTTGCAATGTAGGAAGAGAAAATTGGGACTCAAGAGTTCCTACAATATTAAGGGATTACCATACTACAAGTAAGAAGCTGACATGACAGACACCTTTCAGGTTGGTCTATGGGAAAGAAGCAGTAATGCCAATGGATTTTATTCTGCCTAGCCTACACATTGCAACAATCACAGAGATATCAGACACTAGTGTAATAGAGGAGATATTGGAAAAAATAGTACAACTTGAAGAAGATCGGTTTGTCACAGGATTCTATCAGCAGGTTCATAAACAAAGAGAGAAGGCTTGGCATGACTGAAACGTTAAACAAAATAATTTTCAAGTAAGATATATGGTACTACTCTATGACAACAAGTTTATGCCGCATCCAGGAAAGTTTAGAATGCACTGGTTAGGACCCTATGTGATTCAACAAGTAACAGAGACAGGTGTTGTAGAGTTGGAAACCTTGAATGGAGAAGTCTTTTAAGGAATGGTGAATGGAATTCAGCTAAAAATCAATAGAGATGGCCGACAACGTGCACAGTAATATGGGCTATGCCATAACACATGTATTAAAATAGCTATACCATAGTAGCAAGTAAAACAAAGAAAAACAAATAAAAAGTATATATAGGAAAAAGAAAAAGAGTGTTCGAGTACCAAGGCATAAGAAATTGTGCAGAAGGAATGGTCATCACGCATCATAATAACACTGCGACAATTTAAGAGAAAATACACATATGCGATAGATTGAAAAGTACAAAGATGAAACAATAAAGAACTAGTGCATAGTTTGGCAATGACAATATTGTTAAATCATTAAAGCACAAAAATGATAGCTATGAAGTTGGAGTGATAAGTCATAATAATGTCGTTAAGTCTTAAATGATAAAATCAGCTGGAAATCACGATAGATTGGTTGTGTTGGCACAGGGGTAGACCCGGGGTTCATTTATAAAAGTGAACCAACAATCCCTAACTACTGGCCCTTTCGACAATACCTGCGAAGTAGATGTAGTCTCACTCGAAGTAGCAATAGGGGGTTGCAAGACACATATGTTTACAACCAGAGGAAATACAAGTGGAATCAAGGCAGCCACACACAGAGATCATATTATTATTTTCAAGCATAACCTACTTCACATAGTTATATATCAAATCTAACATACTAATGTATCATCAGAGTAACATAAGTAAAGAACACAACATCAATCACTCACAACACAATATATACGTGGTTCACCCTCTCTCTAGGGCTACGTCCACTGAACTGAACTTTATAATATATTAGATGAAAGAATACAATTCTATATACACTCTTAGCTTGCAGATATTCTCTCTTTATCTCTTCTCTTTATATCCCTTCCCTGCGCACCCAGCTGTAGGGTTGATCTTTGCACCCAGTTGAAGATCTTACAATACCGAATACTCTCACAACACAATACTACAATACTTATCTCTCTACATTAACAACAACCAACTCGGGACCAACCCATCCCAGGTCCTCTTGACCTTTATTTATACATTACAACTCTTGACCTTTATTTATACATTACAATAGCTCACCGACAACCTTAGGATGAAGCCTAGGTGTAAGAGCCCTAGATACAAAAACCCTAGGTCAACTTGAACCACATTTTTAGAGCTTCACCAACATGTCTTTCCTTCCTTCCCACGAGATTCTCCAAATCATCTACCAGTGGATTTTTCCGCTTGATACGTTGTCCACGATCCACCTTCCTTGCTGATCTATCTTCTTTGATCTCCACATCCAACTACTTTCTCTCTCGGACTTTGCTCCATCTTTTCTGCTTCTTTAACCACTTCGACCTGATCTCAGTCAACCTTCCTTCCACGCAGTTCACGTTTCACCTTTTATTTTGTAATATTCTCTTTATTCCATAACCAAGGGAAAAAAATCCCCCAACACTCACCTGTGACTCATCCCAAGTCACTTTGATCTGAATATTTTGCTGCACCTCGACTTCAGACTGCACAATGTAGCCTGTGATTTCTGGTCTGTTCCTCCACCCTGTGTGCAGATTGTCTTTCTTGTTTCTGGTACCCAGACTCAACTGCACTTGGTACCTAGACCTTCCTCCTTCTGTTTTTACTGAGAGCTGCGAGGCAACTGGTTTTCATGGTACAATTTCAACTAGCTCCCATTCACCAATCCTTCCTTCCACTCCCCATTCAAAGTCTTCAACTACACAACTCCTCCTTCTGTAACATAGGAAACCTCATATGGCCCCAGCCAATGTGTTCTAAACTTTCTTGGATGGTTCATGAACTTTCTATCATATACCAATACCAGATCTCCTTGCTTAAATGCTTTATTTTTGATATTCCTGTCATTGTAGGACTTTTCTCATTCCTTATGAACCTACTGATGGAATCCTGTAATAAATCAATCTTCTTCTAGTTCTACCAACTTCACAAGCCTCTCTTGGACAATTCTAGTGTCATCCATATCTATAAAGGCTGTAATGCTTAAGCTAGGAACTAAATATTCCATGGGTACAACTACTTCTAGGCCATAAACCAACTTAAAGGGAGTCTGCATTGTCAGCTTCTTACAAGTGGTTCTATAGGCCCATAACACTATTGGTACTCTCAAATCCCAGTCATCCCTATTTACACTGCAAATCTTCATCAACATTGTCTCCAATATCTTGTTGAAGGCTTCAACCGTACCATTCGCCTCTGGGTGGTAGGGGTTCTCTTCTAATGGTGAACTTCAAATTCCCAAGTCAAGGCTTCAATAGTGTTATTAATAAAATATGTACCTTGATCGCTCATGAGGATCTTTTGGAAACCAAACCTGGTTATGATATCATCAAATATGAAACACACAATTGTAGTTGCATTACAGTCCTTAACTACTCTTGCTTATGCCCATCTGGTCAAATACTATGTCGTAGTGATGATGTATTTGGATCATGTGCGCTTCCCTGGTGGGTTTATAGGTCCCATGAAGTCAATGGCCCATTTTTAAAATTATTGTAAGGTTAGCTGGGGTGTTAATGGCATTTCATCTCTTCTAGAAGGTTTCCCAACTCTTTGGAATACATCACAGGCTTTGTAGTATTCTTTAACATCTATGTGTAAAGTGNNCCACCATAGGCTAGCTTTAAGAACCTTCTTCGCTGTTGCTTTTCCTGTGTAGTGTCCTCCTGCGATGCCTTCATGTGATTCTTCTAAAATTAGTGGTCTTTCCACCTCCATAACACATCTCCTCAGGATCTCATGGGTGTTAATGGCATTTCATCTCTTCTAGAAGGTTTCCCAACTCTTTGGAATACATCACAGGCTTTGTAGTATTCTTTAACATCTATGTGTAAAGTGGGCCACCATAGGCTAGCTTTAAGAACCTTCTTCGCTGTTGCTTTTCCTGTGTAGTGTCCTCCTGCGATGCCTTCATGTGATTCTTCTAAAATTAGTGGTCTTTCCACCTCCATAACACATCTCCTCAGGATCTCATTAGGTCCCATCTTATATAACTGTCCAGCTATAAGTGAAAAATCTGCAGCGTGCACTACCCACTGTTTCTTCTGAATGACTGTGTATTCACGAGGTGTTATTCCTGCTGATAGGAACTAAAATATCTCGGTGAAGTGATCATCAACCTTTCTAATGGCCAACAACTTTTCATCCGATAGTGTATCCTCCAAACTAGTAGGTTCCTCTCCATGTTCCAACCTAGAAAAGTGGTCAGGTCCCTTGTTCATCCTTCGTGGCTTGACCACAATTTCAAAATCATATTCCTGAAATAACAAAAGACATATGCATATCCTTCCCCCCAACACTGTCTTTTTGACTAGGTATTTCATCGCGAAGTGATCAATGAACATCTTAAAGTGTCCTCCTAACAAGTAGCGACGAAACATCTGCAGTGCATACACCATGGCTAAACCTTCTCTCTCGTTGGTGGTGTAATTGAATTCAAATGTTGAGAGATTCCTGCTAGCAAAGGCTAAAAAGTGGTCAATGTCTCTTGCTCCTGGTTGTGCTAAAACTACTCTTAATGCAATAGAATATGCATCAACATGCACATGAAATTCCTTGCTCCAATATGGAAAAACCAGAATAGGCACAGTAACCATTTTCTGTTTCAGTGTGTTGAAGCTCTGCTGACATTCTTCTATCCAGTGAAACTGGAAATATTTCTTCAAAAGATTCTCCATAGGTGTTGTAATGTTTGAGTAGCACTTAATTAACTTCCTGTAGTATTCAGTATGTCCCAGCGTAATGCACAAATGTTTTACTAATGTATGAGGGGGTAAATCGACAATAATGGCAATCTTAGATGGATCTACCAACAATCCTTACTTACACACAATATGACCTAACAACATTCCAAAGGGTGAAAATAAAATGCATTTCTTCAGATTCAGGGAAATATGACATTGCCTGCACTTATCCAACATTAGTCTTAAGCATTCAATATGGTTTTTCAATAAGCTAAAAATAGTCCAATCATCAAAATAGGCTTCCAAAAATTTATGCAAAAATTCCTTGAATGCTTCGACCACCACCCTAGAAAAGATGGCTGGTGCATTCTTCAATCCAAAAGGAATCACTGTGTATTGGTAGGATTCCCATTCTGTTGCAAATGTGGTCTTATGGCGATCTTCCTTGGAAATCCTGATCTGATGGTATCCAAAAAATCCATCGGTGAAGGAATAGAATTCCTGTCCTCCCACGCTATCTAACACTTCATCAGTGAACGGTGTAGGGAATGGATCATGTAGACATGCATCATTCAATTTCCTAAGATCTACACAGATTCTGGTCTCTCCTGTTTTCTTATCCTGAACCACCATAGGGCTAATCCACTCTGATTCTTCAATAGGTTCTATGATTCCTTCTTCCAACATTCTTTCTAATTCAATCTTCTCTTTAGCAATCATAGGTGCTTGCTCTGTTCCAATATTAACTATCTTGATTTTGATTGGCTATCCAATAAAAGGTAATTCGATTCTTGGTCCTTCTACGTCTCTCTGTCCTTCCATTTATGTGATGTCCACATTCCTAGGATCATCGTCTTCATCGACATTGATATTGTAACATCCTTGCAATTTCTAAAGAGGTGCAATCCATTCATCCTCTTATTTATCCATAGGGGGGCTAGGTGCCTCCTCAAAGACTCTTTGTCTTACAACCTATAAAGCTTGATCTACCAGAGGGTGCTGGCTTTCAAATAAAAATGTAGCTACAAAATTCTGAGTCATACCTTACCAATATGCAGTGATGAGGCACAGTTCTGCTTGAAGATACCAATTGATAGGCATTGTGTCTAGAGTATTGATGAATTTATGCACCCATTTCTCTTGAGGAATGTTGCTCCAGGCCTCCTCACAACCTCACACATGGTCTTTCGGACAACTTCAGCCTGTGTATCTAACTTCGCATCCTTCGACTTGTTCTGAAAATTGTGTTGTCATCAAAGTGCGACATTGTATCCAATTCATGATGTTCCTTTTATGTGTTCCCCACCATCTTGCAGGAGTATCTTTCAAAGCCTCGTCTAGTGCCAAAAATCTATGTTGTACTGGTACAATTTCCTCAAATTATAGTAAGAAATTTTCTAAGTGATTCAAACCGTCAAATGTGGGTAAATTACTTACTATGGTGTTGATCCAGCGAACTTCTCAGGTTAGTCTAGCACATCTCCGTGTATATACTTCATACATTTTGTTCTTCTAGTTCTCCAGTGCTTCTTCTAATTCTGATGAACATGCACTGTCACTTCGCCAGCTTAAATTCCCATCTGCTATAGGATTAATGTAATCCTTTTGTCTTGCTGTCAGTTTGTATATATTCTCCAACTCATATGCGCAGTCTTCTTCTCTGATGGGATCTGTGTATCTGGGACCTTCATTAGGATCCAAAGGTGATATGACCCTAAGGCCATCACCTTCAAATTTCATTTTTATTTTCTTCAAGTCAACAATAGTATAATTGTTATAAGCCCAATCAATTCCTAACAGTGCGAGATAAGGACAACTATCATCAACTATCTCAATCACCTCGAAGTCCACAAATGTTATGACCCCATCGATGTCCACAGGGACATGTTCCAATATTTCGAATTGATTGGCCATCCTAAGCTTGATGGGGAAATAGATCAACTTAGGTTTTCCCATCAGTGCCAATGCATGACTCATCATGACATTGACCTACGACCCTAAGTTTAGGACCACATAATCTATATCATAATCTCTGATCTGAGCATTCAGATGCAGCTCCCTATTTGTCCTTCTCTTTTTGGATACTTGATGTACTCCTCTACTCAGTAAGGGATCTACCTTTCCTAGATCATACTGTCTGATAAAGTTGTGTAGCTCTTGTACAATGCTCTCATCCTTTATCAAATTAATGCAAGTGAATAATAATTCCATGAGCTAACTTACCTCTTTTCCTTCTTTGGGTGAAGGAGTTGATCAAATGCCAGAGGCATTCCACATTCTCCTCCTTCTAGTTGAGCCTTTGATGAAGAAACCTGATCTCTCCCGAATTATTTTCTTTCTTCCTCAAATGTTTGTTTCTCTTTCTTTGGATCAAACTCTTGTGTCTTCTTTGCAACTTTTCTGACTCCTGATTGTTTTGTAGTCTTCCCTAGAGTCACGTTGTCTTCTCCTGTAGAAGTGCCTCTTCTAGTGATGACAACGACTCTAGGATATGCTTTGCAAGGTTCTGTTGTGATTAGTTGGACTTGTTGGTTTCCTCCTCGTTGTTCCTAAAGTTTGGCTAACAGTGCAGGACAATCTTCTATGACATGTTCAAATGAATTGTAGTAACTACAAGTAGTACAAGGGTTATGATAGTCCCTTGCCAAGTGACCTGGCTGTGCTCAGTTATAAAAAATGATCTAGCCTTGACCTTGACCCATACCTTCTCCTCATCCTCTTCCTCTGAATCCACCATGAGGATTGACGTTTCCTCTTCCAGGGTAATTATACTGCGTAGTGTTCCCTTGTTGCTGTAATTTGCCTTGAATTTTGTAGATATCCCGTGGTCTTTCATGCAAGAGGTCGTAAGCTCTACATTCCTTCTCATCATGGCCCACAGATTTACAGAATGTGTAATAGAGGTTCGTAGGTGTCTAAACATACTTTTGCATGTAATAGCATTCTCCAGGGACATGTCTATTTCTACATACCTCGCCCTAAGGTAGAGTAGCTTTCTTCAAAGGGATCGGGGATTCTGAAGCCAAATATTCATGAAATAGGGGACAATGCTCCTTTCATGGCCTTTTGATTTGCATCTAATGCACCGTATGTATTCTCTCTTATATTTTCCCATATCTTTTTTCATATCTTCGACCTGCAGTGATAAGATAGTTAGTTGACTCAAGATTTGACTCATACTTGAGTTTGATTATGCCATAGGGGTTGATTCTAGTTTCATGGCGATCTCCAACTCCTCAGCCTATGAAGCAATCTTCTGCTACATCAGAGGGACTCTGATGTGTGGTAGGATGATCCGGATTTATGTAGGAACACAATGAAATACAAAAATACACATAAACACAGAGATGCAGCAGAAATAAGACTTCATTTCATTAATAACAAATGACTGAAATATGCTTACAGATAGAATGGAAATAAACTAGCTAGGGCACTGGTAGCTTATCTCTGAGAAGAGATGTGGTTGCTACTTGCATCCGTCAGAAGATGATTACAATGAGGCTCTAGAGGATTTTTTTACAATAGATGAGAATGCCAAAAGTCATAGACATCCAAAAACCTAACCCTAGGATATGAAGCGCCAAAAGTCATGAAACTGTTTTGAGCCAGTCGGAAAAGGTGGGTGGCCACCGATATCCACCTGGATCATAGGAGGGAAGCAATAAACCATTCCTTGTTCTTCTCGTTTGGGATCTGAAAACTCAAATGACTTGTCAAGGTCTTAAACCTCTGGTCAAACTCCCAAACAGGTTCAACTACTTTCTGCTTGATTTCTTTCAACTCTGTGATGCACTATGATTCTGAATTGGGTTTCTTAAATTCAACAATCAACTCAGTCCTAATCTCATTCAGTGGTTTCGACTGGACAAACTTCATGTACCAGCTCAGTGCACGGTTTCTCAGAGTAGTACTAAACTAAGCTCTCTTAACATCTTCATTGGTGAAATTCTTAATACTCCATACAACTTCACATAGAAAACAGTGTTGGTCAGGATCTTCAGATCCATCTCCTCTAAAGGTGGGTAAACTCATCTCAATTTCCATAGATCTTCCTAGGTTTCCTAACTGAGTGTTCACTCAACCATTTGTACCAGTTCTCTGAGTGCTCTGATAACTTAGGTTACTCTGGTTACTTAGTGTTGTTAAAACAATAGGAGGTGTAATAATACTTACTTCAACAGTCTACACAATCCCTGAAGTTTCTGACTCTTCTCAGTGAGGTTCTTCAGTCTTCCCTTCTTCTTCCCTAGCAGACTCTGAATGTCCCTCGTTTAGTAACTCTTCTTCTTCTCCACTATAGAATCCTTCTTCCTGTGCTGGTTCATGATTCTACTCAAACATGTCCACCAAAGGGACTTCTCTGAAGATTCTCCCATTACACGTGTGTCCAACCTCTATGTTTCTATCGTTGTTTGAATTCTTGAACATTAGCTCTCAGTCTGAGCCACTATTGTATCTTCAAGATGTTCTTCTCATGTTGTAGCATCTTGATCTTCAGCTTTAGAAAATTTAAAAAATTTCCTCTCACCCCCTTAAAGAAATATCTCTCTACTTGGCTATATGAATCTACTCTTTCAATGGAAAACTCGGTGTTATACCCTCCAATGGTACTATAAAACTAGTGATCTACTGCTCTCGACACGAAGTTATCAACTCTCTTGACCTTCTTGACCAACGTTGACGTCCAAACCACAAGTGGTCTAGATCCGATCTCAAACTGGGTATCTGCTAATATGGAAACCACTCATATAGCTCCTTATGAATCCATCCAAATAAAATCTTGTGTATATCAGTAAAGATATGCCTTCCCAACCAATCTTCTATGGTAATATTAGAGTTCTTATTCTAATCTTCTGTGAAGTCCTTCTCTTGTTCTTCTATCCACTTCTGAATCTCTGTATTTGATGGAAACCACCTTGAAATTCCCTCAAGAATATCCCGGTCCCAACAATGGAACCATTTGTTGACACATGGGCAAACTCGAGGTTCAGTTCTAACAGCACGCCAACAAGCCCTAACTACTAGACCTTTCGACAACACCTACAAAGCAGATGCAGTCTCACCTGAAGTAGAAATAGGGGGTTGCAGGACATGACATGTGTCTACAACAAGAGGAAATGCAAGTGGAATCAAGGCAACCACACAAAAAGATCAGATTATTATTTCCAAGAATAACCTACTTCGTAGAGTTATATATTAGATCTAGCATACTAATGTATAATCAGAGTAACAAAAGTAAAGAACACAACATCAATCACTCACAACACAAGATATACGTGGTTCACCCTCTCCCTAGGTCTATGCCCACATAACTAAGATTTATAATATATTATATGAAAGCATACAGTTCTATCTGCGCTCTTAGCTTGCAAATATTCTCTCTTTCTCTCTTCTCTCTATCTCCCTTCCCTACACACCCAGCTATAGGTTTGATCTTCACACCCATTTGAATATCTTACAATACTGAATGCTCTCACAACACCATACTACAATATTCCTCTCTCTACATTAACAACAACCAACTCGAGACCAATCCATCCTGGGTCCTCTTGATCTTTATTTATACATCACAATATCTCACTGACAACCTTAGGTCGATTCCTAGGTGTAAAAACTTTAGATACCAAAACCCTAGGTGTCTAAAAACCTAGGTCAACTTGACCCACATTTTTAGGGATTTGCCAACCTGTCTTTCCTTCCTTCCCACGAGGTTCTCCAAATCATATACCGGTGGATTTTTCTACTTGTGGATTTGTCCATGATCCACCTTCCTTGCTGATCTATCTTCCTCGATCTCCTCATCCAATGACTTGCTCTCCCAGACTTCACACCATCTTTTCTGCTTCTTTAACCACTTTGACCTAATCTCAATCAACCTTCCTTCCACGCAGTTCGTGTTTCACCTTTTATTACAAAATATTCTCTTTCTTCCATAACCAAGGGCCAAAAGGCTGTACGAGGTAAAATCACATGACAAATTTGGTAATAAAGGAGAATTTAGTTAACAACTCATCAAGCACAATGGTGGATTGGACATGACAATTAAGGAAGGATGAGATAGGTACAGTTGGCATGAAGACACAAAAACAATAGAAATTCGTGAAGGGTACATCATTGTTGCATGTAAGTAGAAGAAAATAGAGTGAACCATAGTGAATTGGAGAATAGAGTTGAACCACAATGACCCATGAAGAGATGTAGAACTAGTTGAGGAACCTGCCACAAGAAAGAAATGGCACCATCGAAAATTGGAGGACCATCTGCAACAGAGAGAAAAAAACTGAAGCGACCAATAGCATCACGAGAGGTTGAGGAGGTAGCCGGAGCTTCAAATTCGGTGCCACCAACAAGATTTCATAGAGACTACCTTCCACCGAAGATGAAAAATGTACCACCTATCAATGTACCAACCAATGGGAAGTATCCATTTCTGATAGCACCAGTTCCATATGGTGTAAGTAGCGATGAAGATATTATTGAGAATATTTGCAATCTTAAGTTTATGAAACATGATGTCACAGATGCACATAAGTTCCATGAGTTGGCCAGGGAGAAATACTTGCGCACTATGAGCATCTTAGAAACATGAACAATCCTTCTCGAACCACAGGAGTGGCTGTCAATGTTGCAAAAGGAAGGAATATTGAACCTATTTGAAATTTTTCATTTTAGGAGGAGTACAAAAATTAATGCATGCGTGAAGGTATTATTAAGATGTTTTCATGGGGGAACACTCTGGTTGGACCCCCCAGTATCAATCGATACTATGATGATTGCACGAATAATAGAACTTCCAAAGTCTGGTGAGGACCCAACCATTCTATTTAACAAAGTAGGAGAGTGAGCCCTCTAATAGTTAGTGAAAGAGAAATTCAAGAAATTTATAGGAAAGATGGGTCTAGATGTTAAGGGCATCAACGATAAAAATGTGAGGATTATGACATAGGTATTGGAATGCAATTTGCTTCTAAATGTCACAAAGATGAAGTATCGTTTGTAGTCATTGCGGCCATAGAGAAATGTATGGAAGGAGTTCAGATGATCTGGGATACCTTTTTAGTCAATAAATTTTTATAGGATTTCATGAAGGCCCAGGAGAAGGGAATTGGATTTAATTACACATGGTTTCTCATCTTAATTGTGCTAGTCGGGTGGAAAGAACCTGCATATTACCATCTCATGTGCACTTCAGGTAGCAACAATCTGCTACGAGGTATGTTAATTTATGACACTCAACAATTAAGAGAAGACAACATGAAAATAACACCACATTTTTTTGTACTTGCAAAATATCACATATATAGTTGGGCACACACCATGAATATCAGTTGAAATAGTAGAAGCATATAAATAAATTGCACAGTTTAGAGCCGACTTGCACCATATGTACGTGCAGGATAGGAAGGATCCAACATGACAACGGATTCCAACCAATTATAGGTTGACAACAAAAGACATGAACTTGATAATCAATGACTAGGAGGAAGGTTGGAAGAGCCCAATAGAAAATACAGGTCCATCAAAAGAGGAGGAAGAACAAGAAAAAAGTGACGAGGAGTAGGGTGACAAGCAAGGAAAGGATAAAACTAATGACACATGTGATATGCCTAGCCAATCGACAGGCCCTGAGACAGGAATAAAAAGGAAGGACAAGGGGGAAGAAAAAGGAGGGGTGTGCAAGAAATTCAAGGCACAGAGGCATACCCCATTTTATATATTAACTAATGATGATATAGACATAATTGGTTACCATATACGAGATACCACAGAAGAAATATGGGAGGAAGAAACAAGGAAGCAAGAATAGAAAAAAAACAAAGTACATGGTCAACTAGGAGTACTTCAGGAGATTATGGAAGTAACAAGAATTACGACAATGTACAGGTCCAGGGAAGCACCTTTGACGGGGCCAAGGAGAGAAGCAGAAATTGCACAACTGGCCCTGACACAACTAACAATAGGGCATAAAACCTTATAGATCGAGATAGATGTGTTGGAGTTGCCAATGGGCGAGTTAGATGAGCAAGTAAATGAATTGGGCCATCTCAATATATTCATATCAAGGATTCCCATGCAAAGGTTACAAGACTTATAAGTAGTATTGGTACAAGAAATGAGGAACAAAGGAGACGAAGAACACAAAGAGATGAAAAGAATATGGGACAAAAGATCCCAATTACAAGAGTATTATGACACAACACTTCAACAAAAGAGGGAAGTTGAAGGCATAGTAGAAGAAGTTATAAAGAATAAAGATGAGGCTGAGGAGAGGGCCAAGAAAACATTAAAGGAAAAGGATGAGGCTGAAGGGATAGCACAGAAAACCCAAGCAATAATCCAAAATTTATATAAGGCAATTCCCGAAGTTCTCATAGTAGTCGAAGCTACTATGGAGGAGCAAGTGCTAAAGATTGGTGAAGTCATTAAGGGCTTCAGGAAGAAAATACAAGACTTATTTGAGGAACATTCTAGGAACACCGCCAGAGGTGTGCCAAGGCAGGGAGAGATGGAAACCACAACAGTTGAAAACATTAAAAAAGTAGAAGGAGAATGTGCAAATCTCTGTGAGGAGAGCACACAGATATGGACCAAGTTGGTAGAAGGCCCGGAGATGAAGGAAGTGGAAGCACACTTAGGGGAAGTGCAAGAGAGAGCACATTAGGATTCACAGAAGATAACGACACTTCCACCAACAAAGTGGATGACAACTATTTTAGCGTAGAGGAAATCATACATGGAGGTAGAAAATATGAGGGATAAGAAAAAGATCCTTAAAAAAATATTGGGACCACTACAAGAAGAGGTAATGAGGGTAATTAGAGAGTTGGCCATTGTGAAGGGTAAGGTCAAGCAAGAAATGATTGAAGTAGAGGAAAAATTACAAACTTGACCATGCAGGGGGTAGAGGAGATAGCAACAACATAGGCCAAAATCATCAAAGAGGTGGAGGTAGAAAATATTGCCTCTCAACTTTTCATTTCGACATGGAAGAGAAGGAAACAGGCTTTAGTGGCTTGAGATGAGCCACAGTTGAGTGTTGGGGGCCTGTTGGACAAGAATATTTGGAAACAGTTTTGTAGTTTTGATACAGTTTTGGGGAAAAATACTAAGTAAAGGAAAAGATCTTGGAAGAAGAAGGAAATCTAGAGAGCGCGCAACTAAGGCACATCTAGGAGGACAATGTGTAGAAAGAGAAAAGTGCACAGAAGGAAGACAACAGATAGACATAAGCATAAAGAATGACGGAAGGATGAAAACCTAACATTCCATAAATAGAAGAACAACGAAAAATCAATATGCATATTGAAAAGAAAAATAAATCCGTTGAACAACCAGTTGACAAAACTGGGCATGCATTGTAATGGGGTATTTTTGGGATGAGAAGATTAGGGTTTTTATCCCTAGATTTCTGTTTAAATATGTAATGGGTTGGGAGATTAAGGGTTCAATTCCATGTTAAGTTCTGTGACGTTATATTCTGTACTATTATTTTCTATTTGATATTGAGTTCTAGAGTTCTTAAATGTAGTAGTCGATGGATGAGACAAATGCATAAAGGAATGATAAAGAGATGATACATAATCTCTTGTTGTCTATCTTTCTATGTTTTCTTATGAATTCTATTTGTATGCATCATAGAATAGATTTTTATTATGGTTAAATATGGTGGAATGTTCATGAATGTGACAATAACAAACTTATGTAGTAATCTAGAATATGTTGATTATATGAATATGAATAATAAGTAAGTTAATACTGAATAGAATAGAGTTATGCGCACAAACGTAATAAGGAAGAATGAACCGAATGTTTTCCTCCCATTCCCTTACTACTGCAAAAGCCTGGTTCTCGTAGTCCCAATAGATACCTCGGGTGAGACTTCATCTACACAAGAAGGTGATGCCGAAAGGGCTGATGTCTGGTGGGTTTTTTTGGTCATAGATAAATTAAACCTAGGGTATTACAACCCACACACACCGCCAACAGGTGCAATGTCCCCACTTTGGGACAACATCACAGTTCAGAGATTTATGATGACCAGAGTAGCCAAATGGATGCTATGGTGAGTACAGGGGTATTTGAGAGGCATTGTGGGGTCCATCTTGCATTGATGATCATATTCCATCATTATGAGCCATTCCGCATAGGTTGGCTTTGGTTTCGTTGCATTCTGACGATTTCTAGGATTTTGACTATTTTGAGCTATAAGTCAATGGAATTCACTAAAGAGGCCATTTTGGGCACATTACTTGGAGGAACCTCTAAGTGTAATAGCTCATTGGAATCAAGAGGAGAAACACTACAAGATGGGATGGCTAGAAGTGACTTTCAGTGGCTAGGGAAGCCACAAGGAGAGATAAGGAGCTTTTCAGAGGTAAAAAGGTTAATTAATTAATTAAAGTGATTTAAATTAATTAAATATTAATAAAATGAAAGTCACTTTGGAGGGACAAGGTGAGACAAAATTATAAAGGAAAGGAAAGGGCCTCTTCTCATTCATTCATGCATGTTTATCAATTTAATATCTGGCCTTAGCTAGTGAGCCCATCTC
>CBVK0100247765.1:5135-15755 GCA_900067695.1 Picea abies
CTTAATCAATCTTCAAGCAACATTGAGTGTAAATGAGTAAGAGGCTTTTACCTAAAGAATAATAACCCAAAGAGAATAAGCAAAATCCCAGTCTCGTGTAGCTCAACTATGCATCCTCATATTAAGGAATATCTTCTAAGAATATATATCAAGAATTTAAAGGATAAAATTATATATTAATTTGCTAGAAACCACAAGAAGATCAATCTTCTTAAGAAATACATTAAATTTGGATGCTACTTTACATTATTTATCCAATTTATAAAACTAATAAAAACAAATTATAATTAGCAATTAATAAGAAGTCTATTGCTTGCATATCCATTTTAAAATAGCTATGAGGTTCAATCATAACAAGAAATATGGAAGGATTCCAAGACTACCTTACGTTTCCATTGCAAAGAACTATAAGAAGTTCAAAACCATAATTAAGAATTAGATAAGATAATTTATATGCTATCTTGCATATCCATATATAAGGATAATTAAATAAGATCAAGCTTTATTTAAACAATAAAAATAAAGAGCCCAATGTTGAATTATAAATCCAATTAAAAGAACTAAAGGAAGACCAAACAATAATATAACAATCTAATGTCAACTTATTTCAAACCATATATAAAAATGAAAATTATATCTTAAAATTTCATTAAAAGAGTTAAGGGAAGATCAATATTATGTTTGACAATTAAAAGATAATCATATGCTAAATTACATCTCCATAGTAAAGGAACAAAATAGAGTTCCAGAATCTATCCCCACCCCTAATCCGGTGTGCAGAAAAATATGAAAATTGTTTTAGACCTCAATATGTCCCTCCATCTAAACCTTAATCTAGCCCTCAATCTAGACGTTAATCTGACCCTCAATCCATACCTTAATCAGACACTAATTTTTGATAATTTAAATTAATTTCAAGTGCAACAAAAACGATTTTTATTAATTGCATAGCTTTAGAGGAAGGGACAATAAACTGATGCAAGATCTGTCAAGACGTTATTGCGACATGTAATAGGTGAGTGAACATATATATGCCAATCCAATCAAGAATCACAAAACTCACCCTTCTTGGTCTTAAGTCTACGAATGTTACCACTATTTTAAAACGTGGAAAATCAAGACAAAAACAATTAACTGGAAATGGGAAAACCAGACACAAACATGTTAAATAACACCATTATTTTCAATAGAGACGTTTTCATAAAGAACTTAATCCGACACCTCATCCAACCCTTCATCTAGCCCCTAATCTGACCCCTGATCCGGACCTTGAAAGGAAACTAAATTTTTGAAAAAATCGAATTTAAAATTTGCAAGAAGCGAATGGATTTCAGAAATGGTTAAACCTTAAAGAAAGGAAAATAAATAGATACAGAGGCACTCAGGAAGTTCAATTTATGTGTTGTATCCCCAAATTCATTCCACGAATTATAATACTTTGAAATTAAAATTCAGAAATTAAAAATAAAGAGAACAGTAATCGATCAATTAAATTATAGGATTGTTTTCTAAAAGAAAGGAAATCCACAACTACAGAGGTGCAATCCTTTACAACAATAACTAAAGAACAAATTCATAAGCTTCTACAGGTTGGCTAGCAGATAAAGGTTTCAAAAAAAGGTAGAAGTTGCAATCTGATAATGGTAAAGGTTGAAGGCACAAAAGTAAAATCGTTCAAGGCATCCAATGACTAATAGAGACCCAGGAGTTAAAAGAAAATTCAAAATTAAATCAAGAATACTAACCCACAAGTTTTTTGTATCAAAAATGATTTTAAAGGTTCAAAAAAATGACAATTCAAAACACTACAACAACTCAACGGACATCAATTCCAGCACTATCAACGTTGGTCACAAACAAATTTAGGGGTTTCAAATAAGTAGAGACCCATATAGTAATCCTAGAATGCATAAAAAATTTCAGTGAAATGAATAAATTTGAGTTTTATACAATCAAATAAACCTTACAAGGACCACACAAATTTTTCAACTCGAATGTAGAAGATTGACACATTACCCAAAAGAACATCTCTAAATTTTGGATCCAAGATTTAAAAATAATGATCAAAAGATTTTCCCAATTTCCATTCTTAAAAAATTGGCAATGATAAGGATATCAATTTTGTAAATTGGCAGTTATCATTCAAGGGAGCTCTAAATGGTATTTTCATTTTAATTAGCAATGGTTATAGAGTCTCCATGAAATTCTTATTCTAGAAAAAAAAAATTAACCATTACACAATGAAAACGAATCTACAATTTTGATTTAGGAAAGTGGTTTAACAACAACATAAATAAAAAATTTGACAACACCGTAAACAGAGTTTTGTTCTCAGAAATTGAAATCCGAATTAGAAATCACAAGGGTTATTCATTCATCAGGGTTTTTCCCAAGCATAACCATATATAATAAAAAATCTTATCAACATGCAACATGATAAATTTCTTCATAAATCACATTTATGAAAATAATAAATTATTTAAAACTCTGAGATTCAATCTCTGGAAGCAACTAAGAAATTAGAATTAAGTATGTATATATATTGGTAGCCATTAATCATTTTGAGAAATCAAGATGACACCAATCTTCATGAATTTATCTTCTAGATTTCAATAAAACTACCAAGTACTTGTCAATTCAAGTTTATAATTACAATCAGTTTATGGAGAATTTTCAAGAACTCTATTATACAAATTAAATATTAATACAAATTCAAATCTCAGAATAAGAGTATCATAATTGACGATGAATAAATCTGAAGATGATCTTTAGCAAATGGTGCTCCATCGTTTATCTTGCTTTCTAATCATTGAGAGTCCACCGGTACCTCCCATCGAACATTAGGGGTACTCTTCTTCCCCCTTAGACCCCCGAGCCACAAAGAGGCCAAGCACAAAAAATCGAAATACTATAGCACCAAGTTTTCTTCGCAAGGGAGAACCACCACTCTATCCTCAAACTTGGTCACCCAAGTCTCACAAGTAAAACACATTCCCAAAATGATTTTAGTAGCATAGCTTTACCAATAACCCGTGTCCCCTTTCCCATAAAGACCATTTGATTTATACTAATTTCTTCATTGGCACTTGTCCACATGCACAATTAATTATGTTTATAATTAAATAAATTAGGATTATTCACCCTCTCCCCAAGTTGCACAAGTAATTACATATTTATATTCATTAAAAGTCAATTTCCCTCACATTTCCCAAATGTGTTCCTTAAATCACTACTAGTTGTCTGTTTATTCCCCTGATTCTCATTTAATGAATTACTCCTCACTAAATCTTATTAGAGTAAAAATAGGAATCTTATTTTAGTTAGACTAGTGGTAGCTAGACTCTAGATATCATTCTATGTGTACACCTATTATCTCTCACTTTATTTCTTTCTTATTTTAAAATTCCCTTTTAATATTTTCTTGCACAGATGTACATTATATCAACTCCTTAGATTTATCTCACTTTTATTTAAATTGATTTATCAATAATATTTTAATTTAATTAAAATTTTCTTTTATTCCCTTAACTAAACTTAAACTTAGGCTTAGTCTTAGAATAGGCTTAGAATTTTGTGGGGATTTACAATTAATAAAATTACTCATTAATTAATTATTTTAAATCTGACAATGCCAAATCAATTCATTGTTTTATGGGCCACCTAGATTCATTGACTCAAGTTTTTAAATTATGTGACACGCCCTTCAAGATGCACTCCCATGCTCCAAGGGTGCCACTCTCCTTTGATTGGTTTGGGTAGTTTTTCCAACCCTTGGATTCAACACTCCACTCGGTCGAACTAATGAGAGACTAAGGGATTATAAGGAATAAGGACTCATTCTTATTGCGTTCCCCTTAGAAATATTTGTGAGAGACTGTCTCAGTCCTCCCTCACGACATCGTGGATCTCTCGAACTAGGTAATTGTTAACCTACAATTCGAGTCATGACGAGAGTTCTAGTAGGATGTGTTAGAGACTCTTCCACACCTCTCCCTCAATGTTTGGTTTTCTATGCATGGCCCTTTTAATCCTTATGTGAGTCATATTAACAAGCATTGTCAACGTGCATCCATTGACAAAACACTTTCAATGATCCATATACAAAATCATACTAAAATCAATCATATTCCACATATGCATAAAATGAAATACTCAAACGAAATACAATCCACTCCCTAACCCAATCCGGATTTCAAGGAGGTCCATTGATTCCATCAACATCTATAATTTGGCATGTGTCTTGCACACTCAGGTAAACTCATAAATAGCATTTGTCAATACATATATCAGGTAACAATAAATCACAACCCATCAACATCATCATGTAAAATCCATAGTCGAAACAAATAACATTGTACTATAACCGGATCACTTGAACACAAGTGTCCTCAAAGAATAAGTCGATAGCATGTGCTCAGTAGAGGGGGATGTTACATACACCCCCTCTTTTTTTAAACTTTGTCCTGAAGTTGTATAGTATATAAAATGCAATAAATAAAAGTATGTGATAAGATCTATATGTCTAATCTATCAAACAAATAAAGAAACTATAGACGCACACCATATGCGTCCTCTTAGGTAGTCGAGTGTGGACTATAATTTCCCCACTGGACATTGACTTGATCGACTATTTGACACCATAGAGGTCGAATGTGATGGTCCAGAATGTGGACTGGATCCACCATGAGAGTACCATCATCCAACACTTTCAAAGAACTCCTTCGAATCACATGTGTAGGATCAATAACATAATGTCTCAAAACAGATACATGGAAAACATCATGCATACACCTCAAAGAATTAGGAAAGGCTAGTTGATAAGCCTCGGGTCCTTTCTTTTCCACAACTTCGAAAGGTCCCACAAACCTAGGAAATAGTTTATCACCCTTTCCAAACTTGATCGAACTCTTGTGCAGTTTCACCAACAAGAAAACTCGGTTTTCAACTTCATAATTGCGGTGAACGTGATTCACATCAACATAAATCATATGTTGATATTGTGCTTCTTTAATCCTTTGTCTTATCAATTTCATTTGTTCTTCTATTTATTGGATCACTTTTGGTCCTACCAGAGCCCTATCCTCAATTCGATCTCGACAAAATGGCATCTGACACGATCACCCGTAAAGAAACTCAAACGGTGCCATCTTAATGGTACTTTTATAGTTTTTGTTGTATGCAAACTCTACTAGTGGTAAGAAATATTCCCAAATTTTTTGTTGGTCCATTACATACATACGCAACATATCTTCCAAAAAAAAATTCATTCTTTCGGTCTTCCCATATTTCTTAGGGTGATATGTTGTACTAAAGTTCAATTATGTTTCCAAAGCCTCTTGGAAACTTGTCCAAAATCATCTTGTAAACATCGATCCTCGATCAGATATGATTATTCTTGGTACACCATATAACTTTACAATATCATTGAAAAAAACTCTAGCTATGTCTGGTGTCTGATACGTCGTATGTACAAGTATAAAGTGTTCACTCTTTGTCAGAGTGTCAACTACCATGAAAATCGAGTCATGTCTCATTGACATTAGTGGATATCCAACAATAAAGTCCATCAGAATGACCTCCCTTTTTGATTCTGTTGTAACGTGTGACTGTAATAATCATGTCGGATGTCTATGTTCATCTTTCACTTGTTGGCATTCTAGACATCTCGTCACATAACTAACTATGTCTTCATTCATTCCTTTCCAAAAGAATAAAGGCTTAAGTTCTTCCTTCCTCTTCGTTACTCCCAGATGAGCCACGTACATTGCTCTATGAGCTTCGCTTAATATCAAATTTATCAATTCATATTTAGGTGATACGTAAATCCTTCTGTTAAATATCAAAAATTCATCGTTGTCTAAATAATATCCTTCAAAATTCGGTACCATCATGGTATCTTGTCCAATATTTTCCTTAACCTCTATATACCAATCATCATCAGTTTGTATAGCTAGAATCGTTTCTCAATGATTTTTCTTAAGAGGTATTACCAAGAATATGTGTGGTCTTCGACTCAACGCATATGCCACTGTCGAAACAAATAACATTGTACTATAACTGGATCACTTGCACACAAGTGTCCTCAAATAACAAGTCGATAACATGTGCTCAGTAGAGTGGGGTGTTACAATTGCCTGTGTGGAGGTTAGGTATTTCATTGTAAAACCCTCGTTTCAATGATATCCTTGTTCCTTTATTTTACTAGTTACATGTTTTTTTCATTCCATAATTCTAAGGAACACGTTTTCTAAGAATTATAGGTAGTGAAACTTGATTTTATATTACTTGATGATCTTCAAGATCGATCTTATTAGTTTTTTCTTAAAAATATTTTTTTATGTTTATTTAAAATTGGACAAAGGTTCCTATTTGAATTTTGTTTAATACTGTGTGATGTGTTCTTCTTTTTTACAAAGTAATTTTTTATTTATATGAAAACGTCTTTCCATTGAACAATATTTTCTCATTGATGACGGATACCCCCTCGAGATTATGAAAAATTTCATATTAGCGTAAAGTGTGGAGGTGTAAAATCCTCCCTAATGTGATTTGGCATTATTCCCTCAGTAGGAACAACATGAGGAACAACATCCATTTTTGCACCATTGCAAATGGTCAAAGTTTTGAATTTCTATTCCTTTGGTAGTGACACATGAAAATGTTCTGCTATTTGATGGTGAATAAAAAAAAAAAATAGGATCCATGTTTCAATCAAAGATTATTTCAACCTACATTCACTTGGTTACAACACTATATTAAGCAATAATGAGGTCTGAAGTATACTCATTCTCATATTGATCCTTAGGATATTTAAATACATTCTAATCGAGAAAATATTATCTTTGAAGAAAATAGAAGATGGAAAGTAGGTTATTCATCCTTAGGTATTCCTATTAATGAATAAACCATTATTCCTAAATTTGATTATATAAAAAATAAATCCTAAATTCAAAACTCTAGACAAAATTCTTGTTGGTTCCCCTCTAAAGGGAGAAACACCTTTAGTTGATTTATCTAAATTAGGTTTTATTGGGTATCCTTTTGGTAAAATTTACCTTATTATTAGACAAACTTCATCTAAGCATACTCTTGTATCTCCTCAAATGAAGAATTTAATTCTTAAACAAATAATTCCCCCCAGAGTTAATCCTTGGATTATTGCTCAATATGGACCTTTCAATCTTCCCTAGAACGTGCATGATATGATGGAATGTTATTTTAAAATCCTTCCAAAATACAATGGTGATATTGAAACCATAGTTGAATATCATGCTTCTTCCTTTTAGGATTGTATGGTAAATCTTGCTATGGAGCATATAGATGTTAACATGTAAATATTTGTTCAAATCCTAGAAGGAGACACAAGAAAGTGGTTTTGGAATTTTCTTTTTTATTCAATTGATAGTTTTCATGTGTTTCATATAAAATTTATTAATTAATGGGGTGAAAAGAGGGACCACCAATATTACCTTACTAAGTTTTCAACTCTCAAAAGAAGGAATGGAGAATTTGTTTTAGAGTTAAAAAAGAGGTAATTAATGAGACCCTCTCTGCCAACAATGAAGGTAACTTGTGCAACTACATGCGATTCAAATTTTTCCATGATGTTGAGGGAAAACATATCTAAAACTCTGGACCAGATGTAGAGTGATACTGTGGATATTAGAGGAAATATAACATATTTTGGGAAAATAAAAGTCAATATTGAAAGTGTATATAAGAAGAAATGGGAAAAAGAAACTCCTACCAAAGATTCAACTTCTTCAAATTCTTAAGACATAAAAATAAATAAATTACAAAGTGGATCAAGTCATTGTCAAATAAAATTACTAGGCTTGATCTAGGAAATAAGGTCATTGGTCTAGCACCTCAAAATGTCTCTTGAAGAAATTTTCCTCATAATATTTGTGGGATGGGAATTCAAAATTTCCCAGTAACAAATTAGGTTCCTTCTAGAATACATTTCAATCCCCAAATACTAAATTGGTAAAGGAGAGTCGAAGAGCCTCCCCCTCAGCCTCCTTTGAGAAAAAAAGACAATAATGTGGTGGAGGAATTTGGAGTAGAAGAGATTGATGGAGATGAAATGAGCAATGTGTTAGATATAGTACCATATATGAGTTTAGCAGAGGGAAAAGGATATTACATACATTTGACATAACATGATTATCAATAATCCTTATCTATTCATTATCATAATTCTAGTATGACTTAGGAGGAAGTGGAATATTTATGGTCCACTCAATACATATATTTTTGTAATGTTATGTAAGATTAGATACAATGTAAATATGAATTGGAACCAATAGTGTCTCTAGTACAAAAAACAACAAAAAATATTCCTGATAAGTCATGTAAAGTCACTCAGATTAATGTTCATGCAACAAAGAATAAAAATTCGCAAAAAATAACTAATGAGGAGAGAGAAACTAAGGTAGATCAACATCAAAGTCAAGGTTTATTTAGTCTATCAAATGAGCTTATTAAAATTTTAGTTCTTATTCTGTTAAATGATATAGTGAAAATCCCAACTTTTATAGGGGATAGAAACAAGTATATTGGGAGATCTACTCCTTAGGGTAATATAGAATAAAAAAAGAGTTTATATTATTTTAAAATCCAACATGATTCATCTCAAATACAATTCGGTCCATACATAGAGAAAGAAGACAATGCAACCCCCCCTTTTTCTCTAAGCCTTACAATTCATCATCAAATGTTTCATAATTATATGTTGTCTTCATGAGTGTCACACAATTTGTTTCCATAGTTATCATGGACAAGTTGGGATTAGATATCGATAGAAAATATAAGGATATCTGCACTTTTGATTATAAAAAGGTTCAATGATTGGGAATGATTAAGGATATGGTGGTGAATTTAGCACAAATTCCCAACAAAAGAATCATGATGGATATTATAGTGGAAGATGTTCCTGTTAGTTACAAAATGATTTTATCTAGATCCTATGGTGAAAATTTAGGGGGAACTTTGCATCTTGACTTATCATATGCTAATATTCCAATCTTTGGTGGTCAAACTCAAAGGTTATATAGTGAGTCCCATTTTGCACACAACATTAAAGATGCAAAGAAATTGTAGAGAATTATAGTGTATGTTGCAGATGATGGTGTAGGTAATTGTTCCTTATAAATCATAAATGGGTAAGATAAAGTGGACATAAGAAAATATTTTTTTATTTAGTCTCAATAAGATGATAATAAGATTTGGAATATGTTCTCTAATGGAGCTTCATCGAAGGAAGGATCTAGAGTGGGATTTCATTTTATATATCTCCCACTAGGGAAAGTAACAATTTATCTTATAAGTTGGTCTTTGAAACAACTAACAATGTGGCTAAATATGAAACTTTGATTTTGGTACTTGATGCAACCAGAATAACAAAGATCCAAAACTTGTCAATTTTCACAAATTCATAACTCATGATAAATGAAGTAAATACAAAGTGTTATACAAAGCATCGATGGTTGTGAGCCTATTGAAATAAGGTTTAGTAATTGGAGAAACATTTTCTTCGATCTATCAATTGTATTTCACTTTTGAGGGAACATAATCAATGAGCGAACTCCCTTTACATGGTAGCTATTGTTTTCATACCACCAAATGTTTCTCATTTGAAGTATGAAATTGAGATTCTCCATAAGCCATCAATTATAGATAATATCAAGAATTGGAAATTTTCTGAAGAAAATGAATAAATTAAAAGATTTCTAGAAATGATAAATGAGTTATTAGTGGTATGTATTGATGAACACGGAGATGAAGAAGAAGAACTAAAAAAATATGGGAATACTCAAATACCAGCTACAAAAAATAAAATAAGATATCATAATATTGTGCAACTGAAAAATAATTATATCCCTAAGGGAATCATTCCCCTTGAGAAACTCTTTGACCAAAAGGATTGTCAAGAAACAAAAGACACATCCACAGTAATCCTAGTAGAAGAGAAGAATAATTTAATCAACAATGCAAATGACACAATCAATCACATAGTATAATGATATTTTACCATGGAACCCTTAACCGAGAGAAACCAACATTCCTTTGAGTGTTCTTCCCCCTTGTTCTCTTATTCTATCTGAATAAAGGGTTACATTTCTAACCTTGTTCCACACCTAAGAAACACTCAACATCATACCCTATTTCCTCTGCAAGAACAACCTTGTAGTCAATTCGGCTTACATGTGCATGCCCATCAACCTACAATTAGACATGCATTAACCTGCATAAGTGCATTCTATGATTACAACATTATCCTTTACATCCTTACATCATGCCTATTTATAGGATTTACAACGAGAAAACCCTAAATATTGGTGCCCAAAAAATAGTTATAGATCCATGCCCATCATTGGCTACAAATCCCACAAATCCTGGGATTCTATTATAGTCGACTCCAAATCAGGTTACCAGTCGACTACTAGTCAGTCCTTCATTCGGTCTTGTAACGAACTGACTCGTTACTACATCCCTTCTAGTGATAGGTGCAATTTTTTTTTTTTTGGTTTAGAAGTGTGTGTGTGTGTATGTACAAGGAAACAACTACAGTCTACTCGACTCTGCGTCGCCACCCGACGACGATACGACGCAACCAGG
>CBVK0100247766.1:0-15754 GCA_900067695.1 Picea abies
AGATCGGTCTCGGCATTCCTGCTGAACCGCTCTTCCGATCTCACATTAATGAATCTGAAACATTATTCAAAGTGTCCACCTTCATCAGTGACACCTTCTTTTCATCAACCATGTATCTCACAAAATGATATTGAACATCAATATTGTTTTCTTTGAATGATAAGTCAGGTTCTTCACTAGAAAAATTGCACTCTGACTATCACAATCTATCCTTACAACTTGTTATACCAACCCAATACCCAAACACAATATTTGTAACCATACTACTTCCTTCCTTGCATGTTTGGTTTCCATGTATTCAACTTCTGTAGTTGAAAGTGCCACAATAGACTATATTTTTCTAATCCAACTGATTTCTCCTCCAAATAGGTTAAACACATACCCTCTTATAGATCTCCTACAATATAGATCTCCAACCCATTATACATCTACAAAGCCATGTATGTTAAACACTCTATCCAATCCTAGTATTCCTTGGTAGCACAATCCATAGCTAGCAATTCCATGCAAATACCTGAAAACCCTGTTTACTATTGTCCAATGCTCCTTCCATAGATTTGGCATATAATTGCTCAAAACTCCCACTGCATGTGTAATGTATGGTATATTATATACCATTGCATACATCAAACTACCAACCACACTCGCATATGGAACACAAGACATGTTCTTCTCCTCTTCCTTTGTCTTGGGACACTAATCCACAAATAACTTTACACCTACAGGAATACGTACCCTGACTAATTTACACTCTTGCATAATAAACCTCTGCAATATTGTCTCAACATATTTTCTCTTATTTAAATAGAGTTTCTTATTTTTCCAATATATTTTAATTTCCGTGCCCAAAATGAAATTTGCGACACCAGGATCCTTCATGTCAAATTTAGAGGACAACTCATCAAAACAACAATACACAAGTAAATGTAGAAAAAATGAGCTTGAAGGGAATAGGTTAGGTTTATATTAATTGGAAATATAATTCCAAGTACTTAAAAATCATGTTTGACAATGCAATAACTTGTCCAAGTTATCCTCATCTAGCCCCTTGCATGAATCTCTTACATTCAGAATGATGATACTTCAAGAATTTCCTCCCCGTTTCACCATGGAAGTGCCTTCAATTTATAGGATTGGGAGGTTGAACCACCATGAGATAGTAAGGGAATTGGTTGAGGATATGGATCCATGAGTTGGGAGTTGATCCTAATTTATTTCCATATGATAGGATTCAACCCAAAACAACCTCCTCCCTTAAGAGTTGTCCCTTAATAAAAGGAAGGATGCACCATATTTTTATCTAACCACACCGTTGTTCCCTTTGATTTAGAGATAGAGAGCCACGTTTTCCCCCTAAGAAAGGAAGGGGGAGATCTGGTGCTCCCTAAGCATGAGTAGGGGAGTTCCACCCTTCATAAATGCCCATAAATGGTCAAAGTTTCTAAGTAAAAGGTGTGGTTCTGGACCTCAAATGGTGTGTTTTCTATTCCAAAATTAGGGATTCTGACAAATGTGTTTCATGGTGTCAACGGGTTGTGATGCTTATAAAAGTGAATGCAACACTTAGTAAGGTTCATATGACAATTGAAGCAATGCATGCGACACTTAACAAGGATCATATGTCACTTTGCAAAACTTACGACACTTAGGGTGTGACACATAAGTGTGGAATTTTAATGTGTAACATATGCCCCCTAAAGTGTTAGGTAAAAAGAGAAAATGATGGCTGAAACACTTTAAAAATTATTCAATGCAAGGGTGTTGGAGTAGGATAACCTAGAATAATCTGCAAACAAACATCAATCATTGTAAATATATGTTTCATTCCCGAGGCAGACATACCTATGTTCATAATACGATTTGACTCAAAGCATGGCCACTGACCAATACATTATGGATCCATGAGAATATTGACTAGGGATATGGATACCATAAATACAATGTGGATCCATACCTCCATGACATGAACTGATCATTGCTACACATTATTTTGGTCACCCCAGTGATCCACTGATAACATGTGTTCATGTTCCCATGAAAGGATAAAAGAGTCTTTCTCCATGAGGAAAGTGACTGGCTTTCCCTTCTCAAAAACCATATTAAGGAAGGTTGTCGCAGGCTGTAAAATCCATAGGTTGTGATGATGCCTAATTGTCGACCCCTGCTCTAGATTTGGAATTTGATGTCTCTACAAGCTGCACTATAGCTAGGGTGCGACGATGCCAAAAATCTAAGGAAAAGTCAAACTTCACGAAATTTCTAGAAGGGGATATTCTAGAAGATGAGGTGGCCTCCGAACAGTTTGCATATTACTCTCTTCTCTAATTTGGTGGGATCATCCTAATCTCCTCATCCATATCTCCTTCACCTTATATAAGGATGGATCTCTCATGGAAAAGGCTAAGGTTCAATAGGCTAAGATTTGTATGGAGAAATTCTTCCCCAGATTATTCTTGAGAGCTTTTCTTTAGTTCTACAAGCTACATGGTGGATCTTCTTCATTCAAGGGCTTTGGATCAAAGGCATGTGTGTTAGAGAAAAAGGGCCATTGAAAGGGGACCTTGTGACATCAAGGCTTTGGTTGTATTCTCCACTTTCTATTAATATGATACAACAATATGTTTCTTTCCCATAAAACCATTCTTGTTTTATTGTATGATTCCTTGATCACATACATAGGTTATTGTTGAGTATGATTTATTTATTTCACTTTGTTGGCTTGTGTTCCTTTGCAGGTTCAATATTGCATGGGCATTGGAATGGAGCAAGGATGGAAATGACAAGAGGAAGCACCATTTAAAAGGTATGTTTCCCATCTCTTGTTAACTTGTAAATTCAATAATTAGAGCCTAGGGAAAGGTTTATATTATGTTATGTTTTGTTCTAGTTCCAGGTGGTACTGGGGAGATTTGTTTGTGTTCACACTTACCGATAAGTCTGTTAAACAAAATTGGCGACCATACTGGGGAAACAACTTGTTTTTTGGTTGTTTGTCTCTTACTAGCCTTTAGTCCACCTTCCTTTAGTTAAATTCATTCTCTGAGTCTGTGGGTGATCCATCTGGACTCCCTGGGTCTACAATTTTAGTGAAATTTTATGTTTATCCTCCATTTTTTCCTTAGTTACATATATCGTCGCACTGCTTCATATAGATAGCATGCGACGATCCTGTGATGTCACACTATGCTGGTTTACGCCAGGGTGACGACATCGCACTTTACTCTCTTAGCAGTCTACGACGACTCTATATCATTGCACTATGCTTCATAGGTAGCATGTGACGATTCCTGTAGATTTTGTTGGGGAGAGTCAAATTTCCTTTTTTCACCCAGTTTTTCCTCCACTTCCTAGGATGAACTTATGATACTAGTGTCTGAATGATTTTTGAGTTTAAAGATTGCATTTGATTTATTTTCAGTGATTGAACGTATGTCTTTGTAAATTTTGCAAGTTTTTCTTTTGATCTTTGTTACAAGGATATGATATTTGGATCTTGGTCGTGAGTGCTTGTTTGAAAAAGAGTCTTTGATTTTTTTGAAGATTTGGATTGTTTTCGCTTTTTAGATTGTTTACGGATTGAGAAATATTTTTGTTTTCATTTGACAAAGAGTTTTTCTTATCTTTTTATTTTTGTTTGCATAGTGAGTTTGATTTGGGAACAAGGTTGTGAGTGTGTTCATTTCCATGGATTACATTTTCTTTCCTATATTGCATCTCTGATCTGAATTGAGAAAGGAAGAACTTAAAATCTTTTTATTTTTAGTAATATTTTACAAGGAAATTTTTTTCACTTAAATATTTATAAGAGAAAATTGGAAATTTTGTAACTTTTGATTGTTTGGAATTTTGTTCATTCAAGAATTGAGAAATTGTGTTTCATATCGTTTGTACTTCAAAAAGATACCTTCTCCCTACTTTCATTAGAGTTCATTGAATTGAAATATTGCACATTCATCTGTTCTTTCATTTTGTTGGGTCAAGGTCATAAATATCATCAGTTTCATCTCCATCTCCTTTTTGAGTAAGCAAGAACCTCTTTAAAACACAACATAATATTAAAATTTATTAGTAACTTTTGTTTTCTAGGAATTATTTACACCAACATTAGCTAGGATAGTGCTTTGGAATAGGTTGAAAGGAAAACTCTCCAAAGCATTAATACACACAATAGAATATTTTGATAGGGGGAGTGTCAAATCCACTTGCTACATTTTGTCCTCGAAATCCCTTCTCACACAAGGGTCAAACTTGAGGTCGCATCAAGACTGTAAGAGTTACTCACCCTAATTTGTTGGTCTTGTTATAGAGATTGCACGTATTATTGGGGGTCACTTAAAAGTATACCCACGATGATGGGTGGGAGCCTCTCAAGTTGATTTCGAGCTAGATACTCTACCTTTGCACGTGGATCAGACTCTCGGCTATTTCCCAAGGCATCATTGTAGTAGTTGGTAAACTTAGTGGTGTATCTATTTAGGGTCTTTACACGAGGTGACTGTGGAGGGGAAATTATTCATGGTACATGGAATCGATGTTGGCCAAAATCACTCGAGATCCTTGGAGGGTATACCCATGATTATGTGTGGGAGTTTGCACCAAGGTGTAAGTCCATTAAGAAGGTCCTCATTGTAACTTTTCCACCTACTTATCCCAGCCTCTTCTTGTCTTGATTTCGTGACGTTGGATTTCATCACCAACCAGTGACTTCGAAATAAGGAGGTTTGTTTGCTTGGTTTGATTTCTAGATTTTATTAGTGTGTGTTGTTTGTTTTTCTAGTTGGCCATAGATTTTTTCCATTCTTTATTTGGTGCGGCCAACATAGGCCTTCTCCATTCATGTAGGATGCAAGGAATAGCTATGGAAAATCAAGAAGATTATGTCCCTTTGCTTCCTAACTCATCAAAAGGCTCTCCTATGGGAGTAGTCAATAACGAAATAGCCTTTGAAATTGGGAGTATGAATTCAAGATTTGTGACTCTTTGGAAGCATTTAGAATTTTTGAAAAACCGTTATTGAGTACAACACAAGATCCACATTTACTCCAAATTAATTCATCATGATATATTGTTGTTGACGAAGTACCTACTAGACCTAACACATATTCTGGTGTGGACGATCCACTTTTTCAAAGTGCGTAGTTTATAACCCCGGTTCATACTGCTGAAATTTTCAATCCTAGCTCTGTCCCTCTCGATTCTTTAGGAAACGACATTTTTGACAACCTAGTAATGAGTTCTAATCGACCTATGGCATCAAAAGCACCCGTGACATCTACCACTTACACAATACCTTTAGATACATTTACTGGTGCACCCAGTAATTTCATCACTGTTGCAGACCAATTTTTGGTTGGTTCTCACTCAATTCTTCCTCTACAGTACGCTGGCTCTACCTTGGTTTCACAAGATATGCCTTTTTCTACCGAAAATATGGTGATATACAAAGATCCTATTGGAACACCACTTCCACCTAGATCAAATCCTTCACTTCCCCGTGGGTATAACTCTTTAAACACTTCCATTGCTAATTCTTCCCAGAATCTAACCGGAGGATCAAATCCTTTTTGTTCCACCTCAGATAACTGTATCCAGGTTCTATGAATCCCGCTCAGGGCCCAAATTTGTAGTCCAATTCTCTTGTTCAAACAAGATTCCTTAATCAACCAAATTCTCTTGGCTATGCAGCTCCAAACCCTCCACAACCGAATCTGTCAGGACTTTATACCTATATGCAGACTGCTTATGGTCCTATTGGTATACCTACGGGATTACCTCCTCAAAACTACCAGTTTTCTCAAGTGAATCGACAGTTTCATTTTCTTGCTACTTTGGATTTACTAGATTTATCTAGGATTCTAAATGATCCTATTTTGCACTCTCCTTATTGGCCCGTCATCCCGAACAAACTTCCATCTGACATTCCTAAGTTTGATGGTCTACTTGGAGAAGACCCAAATAATCAATTCATGACTTTCCATCTTTGGTGCTCATCTAACTGATTGATGGATGACTCTATAAGATTATGTCTTTTCCAATGGACTCTTACGAGTTTGGCGACTAAGTGGTACATCAAGTTACCGTGAGGTTTATTTAATGAATTTAATACTATAGCCATGGCCTTCTTAATGCATTACCAGTTGCCAATATGTTACGAGATGGGAACATAAATTTTGATTCATTTTAAACAATCCTCTTCAACTCACATTTCTAATCACATTCATGAATGGAGGAGGAGAAGACACTTGATCAAAGTTCCTCTTCTTGACCAGTTGTTGGCCGAGTGGTTTACTAAATCACTTATTGGTCCCATAGCCCGTGACATTGCCATGGGTGGTGTTGTCACTCAAGAGAAGGAGATTAGTTGTTCTCAGTACTTAGATCTCATTTATTCACAAACAAACACTCTGTATGACCTGATCCTTGATGCTCCTCATCCATCTACGAATCCTACCCCGACACCTTCACCTTCAGTAACTTCCCACACTGTCAATGGTGTGATTTACATTTTCATGCTGAGACTTAGTCTAAGCAATCCAGTCACCCCAATCCAAAATATAATACTTCTACTATACAGAATACTCCTAATATGACTCCTTCCCTTGATAAAACCTCTGATGTCAATTAAGTTCAATCAACCCCTACCTTTAAAAATCAAAATAAAAAGAAAGGGAAGGGTAGGAATAAGGAAGATAAAAATAATAATCCACAATTTGAGAAAACTAAATCCTAGCCTGTTAATGACAAGGAAAAACACAAGCCTCTTTATCCTTGCATTATCTATGGTGATGATCACTACATGAAATATTTTCCATGATGTGCCAAAGTTACTAAGTTCGTACAAGGGAATGGTACATATTCTACCCCTGTCGTCTTGTCAAAAACTTTCCCTTCTCATAAACAAGAACAATTGGTCATTCATGATCAAACCTCTCCCTCTACCACTTGTTATGTGCTTATGTGTACTGGTGACTCTAATAAGAACAATATTTCCATCGTGACGCATTCCCAATATTATTCTTCTTCGAAGGAAAAAGTGGATGATACACCAGCTCTATTGTTTAAACCTCCTCCACCGACTTCACCTCCAAATGGACCTCTTCATATCAAACGATCGAGCCTAGATATAGTCCTCCACCCTCCTCCCAAAGGAGTTGTTCGAAAGTCATCCTTTAATCCTGAAACACGTGTTGCCCAAAACTACAGTATTGTAGAAGACCTGGCACAAACACCCTCTGCAATGTTGGCTCTCGAAGTCCTTCAAAGTTTTCCTGCTCAATAGTAGGCACTATTGAAAGCTATTAGTGAAATTTATGATACCAATACTAATTTAATAATATTTTATTTAGAAGATCACATTCCAAGGCTTCCTCCTCAATTAGTGTTTCAAATACAAGTTGTTGTAGAAAATAAGAATATTTGTCGAACTATGATTGATGAAGGATCCTTGACTTGCGTTATGTCCATTACTAGTTGGAAATCCATTGGATCTCCTTCCCTGACCAAGTCACACAATACTCTTAAATCATTTAATGGTACAATATTCAAACCTTATGGTTTTCTTCCTTCATTGTCTATTATGCTAGAAGGTGAATCAGTTAATGTCGAGGTTGAGGTCTTTGATGCACCTCTTGATTATAACCTTATACTTTGTTGTAGCTGGATTGATTCCATGTGTGCAGATGTTTCTACCCTTTTCTGTGTGTTACGTTTCCCGTACCAAAGAAAGTTCGTTACTATCGATCAATTAGCTTTATTTAATGTTGATGTAGGTACTAGCAACGTTCCTTTTATTTCGAAAACACCTCCCGAGTATGAGAATGTTGGTGTGGGTCTTCTCAAAGATTCAACGTTAATGGGTGCTTTCCCCATTCCTCCACCCAATATTCCTCCTCCTTTTTTCGCCTTGATCAATAAGATATCGAATTTTGTTAGTGAAACCCTTGAGTCTTATGACCCTTGGATAGTTCCTAACCCTAGTGATTGACATCGTTACAATGACAACATGCCTTTAAGTCTAGTGGAACTAGCTTATCAAGTTATTCAATCGACAACTCCTCCTTCTCTCTGTGATATTTCTCTCGATCCATTTCATATGATCTTTCCTACTGACGAGATGATCATTGTGGTCATGTCTATGGAAGATAATTTGTGGGATGATGGGAATCATCGTTCTATTCTCTTTTTGGAAACCGAGACCATAGAGAGTTATCAACGGATTTTGACACTGTCTACCATTGTTGTTATTTCCTCCATTCCTCAACCTATGCATGATGTTTTGTACAAATGGAACTTGAGAAATATCTCCCCTACTATCCCTCTTGACATTTCGATGAATCCCAAAGTCATGGAAAATGTTCATATCGATGCTTCATGTTCTACTGATGAAGTTTGTACTTATAAATCCATTTTTCAAGAATTCCATGATTTTTTCGTACTGAATTGCCTAGAGTTATGAAGAAATGCCTGGTATTTATCCCGATATCATTGTGCATGAGATTAAGACATACCCAGATGAAAAACCCATTCGGTAATGAATTCTCCCAGTGCACCCATGCAAACTTGTCACAATCAAGCTTGAATTTGAGAAACTTCTTAAAGCTGATTTTATCTATCCTATGGATTTGACGGATTGGGTTTCCAATCTTGTTCCCATTACGAAGAAACAAGGCACGATCCATGTTTGCGTTGATTATAGGGATATAAACAAAGATTTTCCTAAGGAAAATTATCCTACCCCTTTTGTTCACTAGATTGTTGATGACTGCGTCAGTAGTGAAATCATTTCTCTAATGGATGGTTTCTCCAGATATAATCAAATTAACATTTCACCTACGGATCAACATAAGACTACTTTTATTTTCCCTTGGGGAACCTTCTCTTATTGGAAACTACCCTTTGGTTTGAAGAACGTTGTAGCGACTTTTCAGCGAGCTATGTCTTATGCTTTCCATGATATTAAGCATATTGTGCAACCCTATTAAGATGATCTACCAACGCATTCTATGCATCGCCAAGATCACCAGTCACATCTACGTGCCATTTTCCTACACTGTCATTATTATCACATACGTTTGAATCCTCACAAATGTATTTTTTGAGTGGAATCCCAAAAAATTCTCAGTTTCATTGTTTCGATACATGGGATTAGGGTAGACCCCATGAAGATTGAGGCAATTCTTAATCTACCTCCCCTTCCACACCGCCCCAACTCCAAAGTTTGCAAGGGAAGGAAAATGTTTTACATCGATTCATTCCAAATTACGCTGAATTAATAAAAGGATTTACTCGAATCCTGAAGAAAGGTTATGATTTCATGTGGGATGACACTATGAACAAGGATTTTGAAGCTTTGAAACTCACCTTAACCCGTACACCCCTATTGTTTCCTCTGGATTATAGTCGAGACTATTTCCTCTACTTAGTTTCCTCAGACTCTACCATTTATATGGTTTTAGTCCAAGAGGATTATTCGCACAATGAAAATGTGATATACTACTTGAGTCAGAGTCTCACAACCACCGAAACCAAATATATACATGTGGAGAAACTCACCTTGGTATTTTTTCAAGCTGTCCAATGTTTTCGTCACTACATCTTAGTACACAAAACCACCGTTATTTCCGATTGCAACCCCATGCAACACATCCTTGCACAAAAATTGTTGGGGGGGAAGTACTCTAAATGGTTATTTATTCTCCAGGAGTTTTACTTGGAGTTTGAGCGTGCCAAGTCCAAGAAATCCTTGGTTTTTGTCGATTTGATTTGTGACCTTCCCTCTACTGAGACAGAAACTGTGGCAGAGGATTCCTTACTTGACGAATCACTTTTTATGATCAATTCTAATGACGTATGGTACAAATATATCATCATCTATATCCAAAACCAAACTTTTTGGCCTAGTCTTTCTAGTACAGATTGTCATCGTATACGGTACCAAGCCCCACAATACATTATCCTTGGGGATACTCTTTACCACCGTGGTATCAATTCCATTTTTTGACGATGTCTCACTTACGATGAAGCTGAGAAAGATTTGAATGGATGTCACTTTGGAGCATGTGGAGGTCATATGTCTGGGTATGCCATTTCCCAAAATATCTTACGAGGTGGTTATTTTTTTCCTTCATTGTTCAAGGATTTCATTATTGTTGTCCAGAAATGCCACGCTTGTCAAACTTACAACAACGAGATCTGATCTCACCCTACTTCTCTTCATCCTGTATTTTCTATTGGTCGATTCACCAAATGGGGTATTGAATTCATGACATATAACCCTCACTCAGTGGGGGGGGGCATGGATACATTATTGTAGTTGTGGATTATTTCACTAAATGGGCCGAGGCGATGCCTACATTTGATAACACTGGGAAAACTGCAACATTATTCATATTCAATCATATAATTACTTGGTTTGGTGTCCCTCAAGATATCATTAATGATCATTCTATTCATTTTCATAACTTTATGATGTATTAACTTACTGAGAATTTGGATCTTCACCATGAAAACTCGATCCCTTACTATCCCCAAGCCAATGGCCAAGTTGAATAAATCAAAAAAGTACTTACTACAATGCTTCGACGGATGGTAGAAATTCATAAGTCAAATTGGTACACGATGTTGGACATCTATTAAGTCTACCACGATATTCACACCTTTCCAGTTAGTGTATGGTATCGAATCAATTTTGTTGATTGAATGTGAGATTCCATATTTGAAGCTAGTGGTCAAACTTCTCCCTAACACCTCGGTTGAGGAGGAACGTCTGTTGTATCTAACGAAATTATACGAAACCCATCATGATGTGGCCTTAGTTATTGAGACTCAGAAGAAGCACGTAAAATCTCAATATGAAAACCATGTCAAACCGCATGTTTTTTTTTATGGTGATCCAATTCTTCTTTATGAGCAAGACCGTGATTTGCTAGGGGTCAGTAAATTCATGCCTATGTGGTGGTATCCTTACATTGTAAAATGGGTTTTGGAAAAAGGGGCTTATGAACTAGTGTATTATGATGAAATTCCTTTAAGTGAACCCATAAATGGGCTTTGCTTGAAGAAGTACTATGCTTAAGTCATTTTTTCATGAGTGTTGTGTAATTTTATGTATTATACTCTTGTGTGATTTTTCATTTTTGGTTTTGTCCTTACAACTAATTTCCTTGCATTATGCTTGGTTCCAGATGTCAGTGTCTTCCCTACCCTACATTGGCTTCTCTGATGGCGCTAGTCATAGTACTCAAAACTTAGCATCTGATTCTTGGGCAATCTATGCACCTACAGATGATTTAATTAGTCTACATGGTGTTTTCCTTGGTTGTGAAACTAACAATATTGCAAAATACAATGCAGTTATCAATTTATTAACTGATGTTGTTTCACTTGGAATCCATCATCTTGTTGTGCAAATTGATTCACAGTTAGTAGTTCTGTAGTTGAGTAATGTTTATTTTATCTGAAGTCCTACTTTGTTAAGGGTATATTTACAAATTTGCCTCTTGGAATGTCATTTTGATTAAATTGAATATCAACACATTCCTAGATGTCTAAATACATTAACAGATGCATTGACTAATTATGTGTTAGACAGAAATTTGAGACATTTATAAAATCCAAACACGCTTTGTACATAAAACAAGTATGCTAGTATAAGCCTCATATACATAACGATAAAATTTTACAAAAAGTGTTTTTGTCTGAAGACCAAAATATCAAAAAATGTGAAGCATGTGGCTTCATATACAATAGAGCATCAAGGATGTTTCTCGCTATAACATGCGACTGCCCATGCTACTCTATGGAGCATTCAACCGATGGAAGCAGACATGCCCACTGTGTGGCATTGGTAATGCATCTGAATATCATCTATAGAGTCATTTGGGATAGTCATTGTAAGCCACTCCAACTTTTTTTCTGTGGTCTCGAAGTCAGCAACAATTACTCCTACTATGTCACCTCTCTCCCCTCGCCTCTAGATAGGGGATGAACCTATAGAATGATAAGGTCCGACATATGCATGTTCAAAGAGAATTTGATTGGTCATCGGATAAACAACATAAAAACATTTTATATCATTAAAAATAAAAATAAAACATCATATAAATAAAATTTCCTTCTGACCTATGTCCCCCCATTGGGAACCTTCAGGAAGATATAGGTCTAGATCTCCACAAAATTGTATCCCGACATATGCATAATCGTCGACCATGAGCATTTGATTTCTCAACCAGTCGAGGAAGACATCATTATACATAACGATGGGACTGACTGCATGTCAGGCCATGAGGTCGACCCACCTCTTCATTCTCGGATTATGTGGGGTAGGTATACCCCACTCTAACTATAATCATAAAGCTGGGACCCTCTCTAGGAAGAAGTATACCAAAATAGAACCGTATCCAAACTATTTCAATCCACCACCTCTGCACTTGGTCAGTTGTTTTTTCATACTTTTAAGAACCCCTTCGCACCATTTGAAGACTCAGGGCTCCATACACTACAATGCATACTGAAAATAGATCTGAAGATCCATATGGGGAGTTTCACTCCCTACCATGCATGTAATGGTATAGAGGATGGTTCATGGAGGCAAGTATCAGACATATCTAATAGTGACTTTACTTCTATGTTTTTAGGTACCCGACACACAATGTTCACTGATGTAGTGGTTCATAGGCTCACAACCACCCTTGCTACCTGTAAGTGTTACTCGAGATACACTACAATATAATCCTATTAAGAAGTAGATATCCTTGATATCTATAGTGAGTGTATGAGAACCCACATGAAACTCCTACTCGTTCACATCCCACATGTGAACCAGGTACTCAAGGAGTCCCAGTTGGGTCCTCATGCCCTGAATCTTGAAGAATTTCAATGACCCACACTACCAGAGGGCCATCACCATGCCCAGGTCATTCTTAACAAAGTAATATTCCTCCTTGTGCTCTCTTTCATGCCCTTCCAACATTTTTACCATGGAAGACCTACCAAAGAACCATAAAAGTAAATTAGCATAATAAATTTATTTCATGGAGATTTTCTTGGTAGATTCATCTTTTAAAACTTTTGGGCTGCGTTCATTGGAGACTTGTGCATTTGCATAGAGTGATGTCATTGTAGGCTAGATATAGGGCCACCTGCAATGATCCTAGGCTAGGGGTTATATGAAAAAGGAACCACCCTAGAGTCTTCTTTAAGCTCTTTTTAGACTCTCTAAATGTGAAAATATGGTTGAGCGACCTTGTTCTTTTCACGCTCGTAAAAATATTTGAAGAAAACATCCGATGAGTGGTAGGTTATCACTTTTTCAGTCTCTTTTTATTTATTTACGAAAAAATACAAGTTGGAGTTTCCTTTAAGTGTTTTTCAGACTCTCTAAACATGAAAAACCCTTGAGTTTTATTTCCTTGGACTCATTAAATAAACATGGAAAGACCCATATGGGACCGCGCCACTTCTTCTTAGGGTTCGTTAAACAAACTCTGAGGGAATCATCTGAACGATGAGCTTACATTAACAAGAATATGTTATCCTCCTCAATCTTACATAAAATTAAAGAGGTCCTCGCCAGAAATGGTGGGGGGAAATTGGGAAAGAAATGTGCCTTTGTATTCGTGTTAGTGGAAGTAATAGTCGCTCTTAAACATGACACCCCCTTCATCATTGTTTCTGGGTTGGTAAATCCATTTGTCTCTTGTTTGACCATCCACAAATTCATATGTTGAGTCCTCCTTGAGTCAATGCTACCAATACCATTGTCGTGTCGTTCATATGTTCAAGTGAAGTCCATCCGAAACAAGCTCTCCATCGCATCAACCATCTGCAGTTATAAATTTTCTACCATGTCAACCTTCCTTGAGTGAGTTCCAAATCACTTCATGCTATGATATACTTCAAATTTGTTACTTATTTTGTGTCATTTATGGGGGATACATCAAGTCCCTCCTATGATGAGTCTTTTCCTATCGACTTCAACACATTATCTGGGAAAAATACTTAGAAATAATTTGGTACCTTAGAGCATGCATTCCTCAATGGTAGGTTTCTTCACTTCGAACAATGGGTTCACATCATTATCCCCTGATTAGGAGATTCCATCGAGTGTTCGAATTCACCTCATATATTCACATTTGTTGGATTGTACTAGGGTACCTTGGGAATCATTGACATCAATAGTGATTTACCTCACACTTGTTCACGATTTTCATCATTGATTGGTAATCAAGTGGTTTCTACCATGTTTGACTTCGACACATGTAATCACATGGTTAGATTCATACTTAAGGATGATGAAAATGAAGACCATGGATCTCATCAGTCTGTTGTAGGTTGCGACAGAGTATTCATGAATTAGTTTTGACACATAGATCCACTGTGTATGTCTCGTGGCTATGTCCAAATTTTGATTTCTTTAGAGCATAGATCCATAGTGTATTCCTGGTGGCTATGCCGATTCACAATGACATGGATCCATAGTGTATATTTAATGTCCATGACTCACTTGATATTTTCAATTTGAGTATGGGAATTCCTACCTCAGAAAATGATGTATTATTATGTTGATGCTTGATTGTTTGCAGGTTCCCAATCGATGTGCTCCTTGTTCGACACACACATTCTACAAAGTATTTTAGCTGTCATGAGTTCCAGCTTCATACATTGGTGATAATTCTATTATACATTATTTTGGTCACCCTATTGATCCATTGATAACATGTGTTCATGTTCCCATGAAAGGATAAAAGAGTCTTTCTCCATGAGGACAGTGATTGGTTTTCCCTTCTCAAAAACCATATTAAGGAAGGTCGTCGTAGGATGAAAAATACATAGGGTGTGATGATTCTTGATCATCTCTCCCTGCTCTAGAGTTGGATTGTGACATCTCCATAGGCTGCACTATAGCTAGGGTGTGATGATGCCAAAAAGCTAACGAAAAGTCAGACTTCACTAAAGTTCTATAAGGGGATCTTCTAGAAGATGAGGTGGCCTCCGAACGGTTTGGATCTTACTCGCTTCTCTAATTTGGAGGGATCACCCTAATATCCTCATCCATCTCTCCTTCACCTTATATAAGGATGGATGTCTCATTGAAAAGGCTAAGGTTGAATAGGCTAAGATTTGTATGGAGAAATTCTATCCCAGATTATTCTTGAGATCTTTGCTTTAGTTCTACAATCTACATGGTGAAACCTCTTCATTCAAGGGATTTGGAACAAAGGTGTATGTGTTAGAGAAAAAGGGCCATTGAAAGGGGACCTTGCGACAACAAGGATTTGATTTCATTCTCCACTTTATATTAATATGATAAAACAATATGTTTCTTTTCCATAAAACCATTCTTGTTTTATTGTATGATTCCTTGATCACATACATAGNTAAAACCATTCTTGTTTTATTGTATGATTCCTTGATCACATACATAGGTTCTTGTTGAGTATACTTTATTTCTTTCACTTTGTTGGGTTTTGTTCCTTTGCAGGTTAAATATTGCATGGGCATTGGAATAGAGTGAGGATGGAAATGAAAAGAGGAACAAACATTTAAAAGGTATGTTTCCCATCTTTTGTTAACTAGTAAATTCAATAATTAGAGCCTAGGGGAAGGTTTATATTCTGTTTTGTTTTGTTCTAGTTCCGGGTGGTACTAGGGAGATCTATTTGTGTCCACACTTATCGATAATTCCATTAAACAATCGTAGCCACGAAAAATACACAGTGGATATAAGAGAAGACAAAACATAGCCACAGATAAA
>CBVK0100247767.1:0-11549 GCA_900067695.1 Picea abies
TATATATATATAAGCCAGTAAATAATAATATATTGTACTACCGAAGGTAGTATATAGCAATGAGTTAACATTGATTTTCATATTAGTTTTGTGTTGACTTGAAAAATTTATATTAGTTTTAATGTTCAACATAACAAGTAAAAATATATATATTTTAATATAATAAAAATAGTATTTTTTTAACTCCTTATTGGTCAATAAATTGATGTTTTTACAACCCTAATTATCTTAATCCATTAATCATCATCATTATCATTAATGGAACCCCTCTTCCATCTTTAAAATAATTAATTATTCTATTTTATTTATGTTGGGATGCACTCCTCTTATCAATGTTGTCAAATCACAGAATATACGGGTTCATTATATACTTCTTTTTTCTTCCTCATTTAATCAAAATCAAAATTTGGTGGTTGGAATTTACAGTTTTATGGAAAATTGTGATTCAATCTTTACAAACTGTGTGATTTTGGATTAATTTCGGAGGCAGTACATTGCAGCATGTTGCCCTTGTTTGCCTTCATTTTAGACGATGTGTATTTTGCCTTCATGTTTGATGACATGGTATGTCAAAATTCAGTAACACCTTCTAGATATTCACTTTTTAAGGTGTAGATTTGTCCATAGGATTATTCATCATTTTATTTTATTATTTTGTGACAATGATATATAGACATTTATCATAATGAAACCTTTTTGAATAATCATGTTCAACCTTTTTGAATAATCATGAAACCTTGGATAATCATGTTGGATGGCCCAGAAACCTTTTTCTATATCCATATTTGAAAATACAGATTTTGGCACATGGTTACTCATTATTTTAATGAGTTTTTAGTTGGTGACGATGATATATTGATTGAGATGAATGGACAATTTAGACATCCATCTTGTTTCCAAAATTTCTGTGAAGTACGTGAAACATGGTAACCATTCATATTGGCATGTAAGAGCTTATTTATTGTTTTATTTTATTAATTTTTATATTAATACAGAATTGATGTTTTCGTTTTTCTGGTACTAGTTTAATTGATTGTTATTTTTGTTTTTGGGAAAATAATTAAAAGTATAATTTTCGGTTTATAGTATCTTTTGCCTATGATACATTAAACTTGAGTTGCCTACGATACATTAAACTTGAGTTGCTTTGCAGTTTGAGAGTCTTTTTTGTCCACTTTAGATTTTGTTCTCACAAATTTTGTCTTTGTAGTCTTTGTACACTCAGGGTACATTAAACTTGAGTTGCTTTACAACCTGAGAGTCTTTTTTGTCCACTTTAGATTTTGTTCTCACAAATTTGTTCATTCTGTATTTTTTTCTCACAAATTTGTTCATTTCAAAGCTTGTGAGATATATTATTATATTATTATGTTCTTTTATTTGTTATATTCATTTCTTAGAGTTTGACTTTAAGCACATTTTATATTCATTTTTTTCTTACTATTGGAGGAAGGGAAGGCTAGATAGAAGACGGTTCACGGTTCTTTTGTCCCTGTAAAGATTCACTTAGTTTTGTTAGTACACTCGCCCTCTTCCTGTTTAAGCTACACTAATAATTCTTGTTTCGAATGCACTTTGAAATGTCCTTTTTTCTAGTCGTAAGGGTAAAGCTTGAGAAAACTATTCATGAGCTTAACCATTGTATCGCATACAATCTATTACAATCTTACTATTCTATATTTTTTGTGAACGCAATTCCAATTCTTAAACATCGTCCAAGAACCTCTCTGTCGGTGTTTCATCTCTTCTATGTGATACTCTAATCACCAATGAAACTGCACGTTGATTGGACATCACTAGTATAGGGTGATATTGCTTTGTTTGCCTCTCTCTTTAATGTCGTCGTTATCAAATTTCATGTCACTAGTTTAAAGAATCCATGTGACGGGTTTTAAGAAGTATCATGTTTATCTAAACTTATAAGAATATACTAAATTAGAAGTAAACTAATCATTTTGAAATCATAAAAAAAAAATCTAATTAAGCTATTATTTCCATGCACATTTGAATGTGTATTTATATGGAGTTTGTCAAAATGCTAGAAAAAACGAAAATAAATGTGGAACCTACAACACACGGACACGGAAATAAATGTGGAACCTACAACATAAAACCATTATGATTGACATAACATTAATTCAATTCAACTAGATTAATAAAACAACTAGATCAATAAAATGGATGATAGGTGTAATTTATGTTCAAATCAATATGCTAATTTCTAGGCAGGGACATAGCCACTACAGTGGCACTTGTTTTTTATTCATATTCATATCTATTTTAAATTGTACAATACATATGCACATACCTTTCAATGAATGCATATGGTCGTGAATTTTGGGTGGAGAAGATAGATGAGAAACAAAGGACACATGGTTATGAAGTTAAGGTGGGTTTCCAACAACATAGTTGTGCATTTTCTCCAAACAATAATATTATTGATAGAACTTGAATATGTGGGAACTATACAATAAAATAATTGAGACCCACTATAATGAATCATTTAGTCTAGTACTATTCAGCAAGTGGTTTGAAACTTTCATTAGTTTCCATGCAAGGATATATAAAGATACATATTTTTTTCAATTAACTTATATATTTTACAAAATAAAACGAGCCATACGTGTGGCCAAGTCATTGTAGTCATGTGTCCTCCCACTGAGATGTTTTATAGTAGAAAATATGGTTTCTCATTCCCTATATACCTAGAGGTAAAATAATGTTCCTAAAAAGTGATATTTCGTCAATTTTAGGTACTTTTTTTTTCCACAAAAAAATGCATTTTATATTTATATTCATATAAACTGATCGAATACATTCAAATCCACACAAACTGATGTCATAGAGACCATTCAAAAATGTCTTTTCTCCCCAAAAATAACATAAAAGAAACCCCAACTCTAACTGACTATTTGTCTCTGCCAAAAGAGAACGCTCAAGCATCTTCTAGGAAAGATCCACAAAATAATAAGCAAAGAGATAACATATGCATACAGATGTCATCCCACAAGAACGAAATGGTTAGCCCGCAAAAAAACTCCACAAAAAAAACTAATAAAGGTTGAGGAACATGTGGGGCCCCTCATGCTCCTCGACACACTGATAATAGGTGAGTTTCTTTGGATCCCTATTGAGCGCCTGCTTTGAAAGACTATCTGCTAGTTGATTTTCCTCTCTGTAAACATGGGAAAAGGATATCTTATGGAAGGAGGTGATTAAAGCATTGATGTTGTCCTTCCAGCAATCCAGGGAGATGACTTGAAGTCGGCCTTTTCCCTGCAGCCAATCTATAATGATCTCGAAATCTCCCATTACATGAATCGACTATAAGGATAACCAAGTGGCTAATGTGAGCAATGCCCAAGCACTGAGCAGTTACGCTCGAGTATTTGTGCCCAAGCCACAGTTTAGGAACCACTTGTAACTGCAATGTTCACTTACCCTTATAACACTGTCGACTCCACTATTTGTTCAAGAAGAAGCGGGTGCTCCATCGAACCAACCAATGATTCCACTCCTGCCTAACTGGGAGAGTTCCGATCTTCGAGCCAAGACTTTCGGTACATGATTGTGATCCATTAATGACATAAGAGTAAGATGGATAACCTTCAGCGTAGAGGGTTCACTGTCTTCAAATATCACCTGGTTTCATTCCTTCCAAATGAACCAACAGATTAGCGCTGGTAAAGTAGGAACATTGTTATTCAAGACTTTCCACTGCTTGAAGTAGTCAATCAAATTAAAACCTGTCCAGTTGCCCGAGAAGTTGATAGCAGATTTAATTTTCCTCCAAACTTCCATTGTGAATGTGCAGTCCAAGAAAATATGTTGGGTAGTTTATGCCTTCCTCTTGCATAAGAGTCAAATGCCTGGGCCACTAAAACCTCTACGTTGTAGTACCTCCCAAGAAAGAATTTTGTTCTCCACCAACAGCCAGGCAAACAACTTTATTTTTAGAGGACAATCCCAATCCCACAAGGCCTTTCTCTAGCTTCCTATCTTAACATTCCATTTCATATTTTCAGATGCATGGTAAACATTCTCGATAGAGATACGACCCGATAAATTGCCCCCTATCCATTTTAGGATATCTGGTCTTTCTTGCAATTGAACATCATTATTGATAAGAGCACAACGAAAATATGTCCATTCAGCATATAAGTGCCTAGTCAGTTCCAAATCTTCGTTGGTATACCAATTTTGGGTAATCCTCCCTGACTGCGCGTCCCCCTGTGCCTGAAATAAAAAATGCAACCCTTTCCTATTGATTGCAACGATCAACTCATCTGAAATTAATGCCACATTCCCCATGCCCAAGATGATGTCTTTACCGATCATAATAGAGTAACCATTCCCAGGGCTCCACGTAATCCAGTGCAAAAGGAGATGAAGAGATTTAAGAAGGTACCTCCAGGTCTGTGATCCTCTTTCTTTTGTAATATCCACGGTGCGAAGCCAACGAGCAATTGAGACAAAAGGAAGGTATTTTGTTTTTATCACACAATGCCATAATCCATCCTTCATAAGAACCCTCCAAAGACTGTTAGCTGCCAAAGCTTTGTTGAACCCGATCAAATTCCTCAATACCCAACCCCCAAGATGCTTTGGCCTAGCAATCAGCTACCAATTGCAAAGACGTATGCTCTTTTTTTTCCGACATCCCGACCAGAGGAAACTAAAGATAATTTGGCAGATTTGTTTGAAGATCGAAGGGGGCAAATTTTCCAGTGCCAGCCAAAAGACAGGTTGGCTCTCAAGGACCGCTTTGATCAATACCAGTCGCCCCCCTAGTGCCAGCCACCTCGAGCACAAGTGATTAATCCTCTTTTCGTATTTTTCAACAAGCCAAAGCCAGTCAATCGTTTTATACCTATCGACTTTTTAAAAAGAACCCAAGGTATTTGAACCCCTCAAATAGAGCGTGAATGTTGAATGGAAGGAAAGAAGACAAAGAGTCCAGAACAAAATGATTAACACCATGTTGATGAAAAGTAGATTTTTGTGGATTGATCCGGAAACCAGAAGCATTACAAAAAACCTTTAAAATTCTACTTATCTCCTTCCATTCTACAATAGAGTCAGAGGTCATGATGAGAATGTCATTTACGAATAGTAGATGGAGAACCCGGATCAGTCTAGAAACTTTAATACCAATCAAGAGTCCATTTTATTTGCTTTGTTTTAAGGCCAAGCTCAGTCCCTCCATAATAAGGATAAAGAGTAGCGGTGACAAAGGGCATCCCTGTCTAAGCCCCCTTCCACTGTGAAAGAATTCTAAAGGCTCACCCTTGACAAGAACTGCAAAACATGCTAACGTAATGCAACCCATTATCCATTTGGTCATGGGCATCCCAAAGCCACAGTGAAGTAAAAACAGCCTAAGGAAATCCCAACTTAAGCAGTCGTATGCTTTCTTTAAATCAATTTTGAGAATTAATGCATGTAGCTTTTTTTCTCTAATGTTGTGGAGGCACTCCTGAGCAGTCCCAATCGCATCGATTATTTGCCTGCCTTTTAAAAAGCTGAACTATTCCTCGAATAAGGAATGAGAGAGGATCGGTTTGAGTCTTCTGGCTATAATCTTAGAAATGATCTTATAAAAAAGATTGCATAAGGAAACCGGGCGAAAGTCCCCAAAGTTTGTCGGGCCATTTACTTTTGGAATAAGTGCAATGAAGGTCGAGTTCAAAGCCCTGTTCACCTCTCCAGATGTGCGCGATTCTTCAACTGCCTCCAGCAAATCCTTATCAACTAAGTCAAAAAAATGTATGAAGAATTCCACAGTCCACCCATCGGGGCCTAGGCTTTTATCTTTGGTAAAACCTTTTAGAACATCTAATACTTCCTTCTCGGTAACAGGATTTTCAAGAGTTATAACTTCTTCATCTGAGACCAATCTAGGGTACAGTCTTATTATTGCAACCTAATCCATGATCCTATTCTCATCTGATTCTTGATAGAAAGAACTAAATAATCGTTTTGCTTCTTTCTTTATAGCTTCCCACCCCTGATGAGAAAGGCCCTGGTTGTCTTCGATTTCCCACAAAAAAATATTATTACGTCTAAAATTGGAAAAATTGTGAAAGTGCTTTGTATTTCTATCTCCACACTGAATCCATGTTGCTCTACTCTTCAAACGCCAGCGAGCCTCTTCCTCCATCATCAACTTATTCCTTTCCTGTTCCAACAATTTCAATCGTTGACCCCTGCCAATTTTAGGTACTTACGACAATAATGATGACAAACATGCATGATCTAATGTAAGGCACTTGCCTAATCATTGTGTGACTTATTTAAGCACCCTCTTGTATATAAATAGTATATAAGGCAAGAGCCAGGGAATATGCATGGGTTGATTTTCAATGTCGTTTTTTGATCCCTCATTTGGATACCTAGCAATGTAAAAGGATATAACTTTTGGACATGCAATTGAGAATATGTATAAGTACTATTTTAAAGTGGGACTTTCCTCCTAGTGGAAGTGTAATTCTTGGTTTAAACCTTGTGTCTATTTTTCCATGGTGTGAGTTATTATCGATACCAAAAATATGATGACAAATAATATATAATATAATGTGGGTTGCTTATGTCTATTACAATATTCCATGCTTGTACTTATTTTTGATATGTTATGCTCACCTATATCAATTGAGTTTTTGTAATGTTCAGCTTGGGTTTGGGCTTATGTTTGTCTGTTGTTGTTGTTATGTTAGTTGTCTATAGTTTTTTGTGACTATGTTTTTGGGTGTTTTGGTGGTTGCCAACCCTTGTTTTTCACTTTTGACATTTGATTCATGGGCATCTAGCCTAATCTAGCCCATATAATATTTTGTTTTTATTGATGCTTATGGAGGTTGCATGTGTAGCTTCCCCTTTGATGTAGCAGGGAGAGACCCCCCTCGCAAATCAAATTCACGAAATGAATCACAATAACATGCACTTATTAGAGATTCAAATACACATATTCCATAGAAAATTAATATGAATACACAACAAATCTTTCAACAATTAATTCAACATAGTTTTATTAGAATTCAATGGTCAATGCTCTCAGGCCTATTTCAAAAAATACTGGAGAACCAAAGGCCCCTACTACATCAATCTCCCATGTATTTAAGCTATGAGAAAATGCATATTTGGTTCCCAAGTCTTTTCATTTCCTTCGGTAACTCAAACACTTTTACAATTAATAAATCACTAATAATTTACTCATTGGCTTCCGATTTTTGTCATTTTCTATTTCTCTTGTAATTGAATTAATTTGACCACTTACACTCAATATTTTTTGATGAAATTTTAAAGGTATATAGATAAAGACTTCCTCTACACCATATAAAAATTTTAAACTCTAACTCCCAATATTGGTTGTGCACAAGTCGAAACATTGAACCCCTATTTCTGAAAAATTCTATGTGTGGTCTCTAAACAAGGTGCAATTTGGGTGCAATACTTAAACTCAATAATTTTTATTTTTTTTGTGAGAAGATAAAGGAATGTTTCCTCCAAAACATATCCAATTTTTATACCTTAAATTCAAAGTCTGAGAATGTGTTGATCAAAATACTAGTCCTCTATCAACGTAGAAATAAAATCTGGAACTTCTTGCGTGCTAGTTTTGGACACCTATGTGGCATCAAATTTTGTTGAAAATTGGTGAGAATATACAAATATTTTTCCTTGACATCTCACCCAAATATCAAACCTTTATTCCAATAAACAAGTATGTGTTGATCAAAATACTAAGACAATTTCTACACATGAATTTCTTTGCATGCTAGTTTCGAACTCGTGCATGGGGTCTAAACTCAATATATTATTTTGAAATTTGGCATGAAGGTATAATATGATCACCTCTATATTATATCCAAGTTTTAGTTTCTAATTCCAAGAAATATGAGCATTCCCCCAAAAATACTAGACCATTGTCTATGCATTGAAAGTCTAAACAAACTTGAACCAAAACCAAAACATAACTAAAAATATTTTTTTGGATGTGCAAGATTACCAAAGCCCTGGGGATGCTCCTACATCAAACTCCCCTGCTTGGAAATGTGAGCATCATGCTCACAAGGTCGTTGATAAAACACAAACTATTGGATATCTTTGTCTTTTATTTATTTTCTTCTTCATCCTCTTCCACACTTTGTACTACATCCTGCTTTGTCCCCTTCTCCACATTTCCCTCCTATGTAATATTCAATTGTAGGCAACACAAAACGATCACTTAATTCCACTTACTACTATACACCACTCCCACTCAATGGTGCTTACTACCTCCTTATCCCCCCTCTTCTTCACCATCACCTATATCTCATAAATAATCACTAACACTTTCTACTCAAGCATTTCCTCACTCTATTTTTCTTGGATTGCAACCACTCCTCTACTACAATGACTCACTACACCTCATTCCACACAATCTCTATCCAATGCACTTCAAGATAGGGGTTGTATTTCCTCTTACAACATATACCCAATCCATCCACTAGAGGCATGCTTCACTCGCTCATTTAGATAAACCTACCCAACATTACATCGACCTTGCCAGAGTCATCTACACTTCTCCTCTTTCTCTGCAAAAACTCTGTAGTTGCAATCATCACTAGACTCGCTCTACATATGAACTTGCTACTACACCTCTTCATATTCAAGTTATCTCTATTGCTCTAGTGCATTACTACTTTTCATCTTCATCTCATCATCTTCTTCACTTTGGCAACATTCTTGTTGCATCTTTGTTTGGTTTGCTTTTTCACTTCTTTAAGCAAACCATTGTTTTCTTTACTTGCAAACACATCAACACTCAACAATAATGGAATTCAACATTTTCTGTCTACATCTCTTCCATTATTGCATATGATGTAACATTATCTCTTTGCTACTATTTCCATCTCTATCTCCCTTTCTTCAACACCATCTCGTCATCATTTCTAAGCACCACCACATGTGCTTATTAGAGTCTCAGTTACCAACTTAATCCATGTCTCTTCAAAGATAGTGTAAATACATTCCCTTGTAGCCTACACAGATGCCTACAATGTAGCCAACTTCTCTCACTCGAAACTACACAACACATAGTCTTGTTCTCCCAATGTTACTTCTCTCCCTGACTAAACAATCCTAGTAACTATCCTCTACCATTAACATTATAAATTTCCTAGAGACATACCTTTAACAATCTTCCTCCTCATGCATAATTTTTACACTCGGGTATACAACACATTCTCTTGTAGATTTCTTCATCTCTACTAGTATAATTGTAATATACTCCTCCCCCTCTTCAATCAACACCATGTTTATCTTTAACAACTTCTCTTAAGTGTCTCATGCTTTTTCACCTGTGCAACTCTCTTCTGCTCCTCCCAACATTGTCAACTTGCTCTAATTCCACTTGATGTTATGAGGATATACCCCCTGCAAATCAAAATCACATAATGGAAATACAATATTGTACATTAAACAAAGAATCAAATACAACACACAATCCACAAAAAAATATTATGAATACACAACAAAACTTGCAACAAGTACTTTATCAAAGTTTTATTAGAATCAAATGGCCAGTGCTCTTAGGCCTCTTTCACAAAATAATGGAGAGCCAAAGGTCTCTATTACATCAATCTCCCGTGCATTTAAGATATGGGGCCATGACTATTGACTACTTGAGTTTTTTTCATTTCCTTGGGTAACCCAAACACTTTTACAATTTATAAATCACTAATAATTGACTCTTTAGCTTCCAAATCTTGTCATTGTCTATTGTGTTCTATAATTGAATTATTTGGACCCCTTAAACTCAATATTTTTTGATGCAATTTTGAGGGCATATAGATAAAGACTTCTTATATCCTATAAAAAATTCAGACTTTAACTCCCAATATTGGATGTGCGCAAATCAAAACATAGAACCAATGTTTCTAGAAAACTCTATACATAGTCTCTAAATAGGGAGTGGCTTGAGAACGATACTTAAAATCAATAATTTTTTATGAAATTTGGTGAGGAGATAGAGGAATATGTCCTCTACAATATATCCAAATTTCATACCTTAACTTGATCAAAATATTAGTCCACACATCTCTAATGAAAATATCAACATCTTTTAAATACTGCATTCTATGCACACATTAGGGGTAGAAGTATAGAGATAATCCCCATGACCCAAATCAAAGTACTGGTTCTGGAAGCCCATGCTTGAGGGTGTGGTGATGGCCTAGCTTGATGCTTCTAGCCTTGAACTTGACAATGGCGACATTGGGGCTCCCTCATACGATGCTCATGGATCCCCCAACCATAATATTCACATCTTGGAAGGTCCTCTACAGATGATGGTCATGCTAACACAAGGTATTGTTCATAGTCACCTCAATCAATGTAGTGATCTAGGGAAAAAAAAACCATTTTTGAGAAATCAATTATAACAGGTTGAGGTGATCTGGGTATGAAGCACCGCCATAAGAGTCCTTATCTATAGTGGTGATCTACTCTGTGCCACTTCACCAAGTCTATATCTACTCTATGCCATTTCACACGTTTGTTGGCCACCTTGGGTTCAATCGTTATGTAGCTATAACTCATGTGCCATATGACTGATGGAAAGTATGCATGCAAACATATATAAGATGGAAACTATGCTAGAGAGGAAGCAAGTGCTAGTCTGGAGAAAGTGTTGATCAAATCCGAGATTAGAGTTTCACATGTAGGAATCTTGGAATGTTGAAAACAAGAGTAAGTTAGATGCAATATCTTGAATTGTATTTCCTTTGGTATTTAAAGAAAAAACCAAACCTATCATGTTCTAATCATTGGAGGCTATGATTTTTACTCTTGTTTATTTTAGGAATTTGGAACTTAGAAAAACAATGGGGAATGCTACTGGTTACTCTAAATGTACTTCTAAATTGTGTGTTATTAGGTATGATACAATATTAAAATATAAGAGTGAGTTTGTCTAGTCGTTAACTTACTCATAACATATCTAACATAGAATGTTCAAAGATAAACAAACCGATTACGATAAGCTATCCGTGGATTATCGTTGAATAATTGAATTAGGCGATCGCTTTTCATGCCAATTGACTATTTATTTTTAATTTCTCAATGTTTATGTAAGATCATTATTCAATATTTTTTTTACAAAAAAACTAGTTTCACACACTTTCTTTGATACCAGGGCTTGTCTTAAAAATCGTAAGGTTCTTCTCAACAACACGTGAAATTTAATATTGAATAAATATTAAATCACAACACTTTTACACATTCTCATACCTAAAAACATTTGCAAAAAGATAAAAACCCGAATTGCTTACCATTGTAAATATAAAAACCAAATTCCTTACCATTGTAAATATAAAAACTGAATTGCTTACCCTTGTTTTACTCTCCATACATTTAATGAAAACACCCATGTTCTTTACATTAACACCTATTAATTTGACATAATAATAAATGATTACTATGTTGTTTGTGCCCCCTGATAATTTCAAGTTCATCATGTGATAATCTCCTATGGTCATGCTTGCCGACTTAGGGTTTTTTTTTTTTTTGGT
>CBVK0100247768.1:0-15751 GCA_900067695.1 Picea abies
TCTTCCGATCTCACCTATCAGCTGAGCTATAACAGCACGCGGGTACCCGCGGGATGAACTCGCACAGGCCGCAGGTTTGTATAAACTCCAAGACAAAACTAAACACAAGCAGCCCAGACCTAGAAGAGGCCTCTGGTATTGACAACCAGGGTCTCTTGAAGGCTTGGATGCTNNNGGCCTCTGGTATTGACAACCAGGGTCTCTTGAAGGCTTGGATGCTTCTTCTTACAGAAAAGAAAAATAATTGCAAAGAATAACAAACGCAATCAAGCAAACTGAAACAAGACTGTGAACTAGCAAGACACAGACAGGATCCAGAAAGCCCCCTGAGAATGTATAATTTTGACAGGGAAGAGGGAGACTACCTCTTAAGCTTTATGACTCCTACATGCTACTGAAACCACTACAGCAAGCGTTCAAACGCGGGCTATAGAAGGTTAGGGCATGGATTACACACGTGCAGGCCTTCTACAGGCCGCGTGTACCTCTGTGTGTCTCGACAATTAATGTCAAGCAACAGTCAAGGAAAAACTGGTATAAAGAACCAGGTTCCCTACTAGCTCTGACCTAACAGAAAATAGACAAACAAAGAAACAGAAAATATAATCCTTTAAACTACCCAAAAAACCTCAACTAAATCCGGAAACCCTAAGAGTATCTTCCCCAGTGGAGTCGCCAATTATGTTGTTGGGAAATAATACCCTACGGACTAGCAAGCTAGGGCTAAACTTGCATGCAGATCATGACCTTTAAAGAAATCACTTTTAACCTATCACCCCAAAACTAAAACCCCTTTTTCACATACAAGCATGGAAAGGACCTACTAACCTTTTTACTGATGTTTGGTGTATATCCTCCGTTGCGCTTTGTCCGCTTGCTTGCACTGCTCCTTCCAAAAAACAATCCTGCAATCAAGACAAAACACTACGCATGCATGCTATTCTTCTACTTGAGGGTTAGAGATTAAGCATAAATCGAATAAATCATGTATAACTCATGCATTGGGACAGGAAAAGTATTCTTTTATTAATCTGAAGATGAATCAACTTACAATAATGATAGAGATCGGCCACCGCTCCTTGATCTTGATCCTGGGCTCCTCCTCTTCTTTGTCCTCCAACTGCTTTGCTTGAATTCTCCTTAGGCTTGAGGAAAGGCTAAAGAGTTGGGACAAACGGATTCGGCAATTGGGCAGAGTTGCTTTGCTATAATTTTCCTTTTCCAAATAGTACCCCTACCTCTTCTTTTATAAGCTAGAAGGAGCTAGGAATTTGGATGAACTCTCGGCCATGCATGGCTGGGAGTTTCAGTTAAATGAACCACAGCTTTTTGTCCCGTCGGCAACTTTCCTGTTTTTGTGCTTTGTTAGGTAAACGCGGGCTGTAGTAGGCCTGCCAGTGTTCCAACGCGTGCAGTAGTAGGTCTTCCAGCGTTCCAACGCGTGCAGTAGTGAGTTAGGGGCGTTTGACTTAACTCAAAAGGATTTTCAAAGAGGTTCTTTAGCATGGCTTTGGCAAGGAAGGGATATGAGTTGGCCTGATGCCAGGTAAGCATGTGTGGTGCAATTTAGGGTTATAACAGTGGGAAGGGAGAAACTTCTGTTGTGTTAGAGGAGGAAAGTGAGTAACCTCCCTAGATCATCATAAGATTAGAAACCAATTGAATCATTCCCCTTGTGGTATCATGGCTTAGCACAGGGGTAGCATATTGTAGGAAGGTACTCTGTAGTATGGATTAAGGTTGGGAGGAAAGGCGTCCTCTCTGAGTCAGTTGGTGTTGGCTATTTCACTTATCAGATAAGTGTTAAACTTGGTTTGTTAAATTTGTGCATGAATGATGTATACATGTAATGTTTAATTGAATGGGAATGTAAATGTCTGTGACGAATGAATTGAATCCTTCAGTAAATAGGATGTTTTTGTTGTGCCAATGTTTAACCTATTCAATTGTGAAAATGAACAAGTGTGGACCATTTTTTTCCCTAAGGATCTTGTAGATCTCGAGGAAAGTTTGCAAGATATGGACAAAAACATCGTTTACCTAGCAATGTGAGTGTATTGATGTCAAAAAGTCTCTATGAGAAGTGGAGGACCCTAAACCCTGTAGAAACCATGATCTTTATGTGGAAATCTTTAAAGAAGCTTGTCTCTGATAAGTTGAAAGGTTGTTAATAGTCTTTGAGTGGTTTTCTGACTCTTGAATACTCGGTAGAATCCTTGATGAAACCATGAAATTGGTAAGTCCCTAAGTTGGGTGTTAACCAGTGAAGAAAACATGTGTTAATTCAGGAGGGATAACAACCATTGATTCAATGAGATAAGTAGATTTGAACCATTCATTGGGAAGGCATCATCATCGGGACAACAATTCCTCAAACGTACTAAGAGTTGGAACAAGGATTTTCAACAATGATGGTGATAACCTTGATATAGGACGAGAATCACTGATATGTCGGGAGGAACCTCGGAAATATATGAACCGTTGATATCAAACATATAATCTTTAGGGAATGGACGGTTGGTGAAGTTGAGTGAAGACCAAAATACCAACAATGATAAGGCTACGAGAGAGAACAAGAGCCATTGATTAGTACATAGGTGGGAGATGATCTCCGTTGTATATTGCTTTAGGTCCCAAGATAAGTGAAAAGGGGTGTGATGACATCACATTTATGTGGCATGTCGGCATGGAAGAAAAAAAGTTCTTGGAGTGACACGGGTCACTATTGCAATGGTCATGGGATAGGAGTGGTCTCAAGTGGGGGTTAGAAGCCTAAGAGAGAGCTAGGGGGTCGGGTGTGTTATAATCTCTTTAGGGATTTCCCACTTAATGTGCCACCCAAAGTGGAGAAGATGACAATAGAGAATAACAAGGATGGATTCACTCAAGCACGTCAGAAAAGAATACAAAGCCCTAAGAAGCCAACAAATACATAGACCAAAGTTCCTTCTACTAGTAACTCTTTCAAAATCTTGAATCAAACCACGGAGAATCAAGAGATGGACAGGATCTGCAATGACCTCCCCAAAGGGCAGGGTATCAAGATCATCCAATCGATCCAACCCATAATTGAGAAAATATCCCCCTACCAGAGCCCCAATACGATGAAAGAGGAGAAAGGAACTGAATATAGTGGTTATATGGAAGTCGAGTTAGATGATAGAGAACTAGCAGGGATTGACTTGGTAAGTTTGGAGGAGGCCTACCAAAAAAAGGAACTGCTCTCCCTACCTATTAAGAAACTCTTAAAGGTTCACAAGGTTTATCTATATTCTATGGCAGGTGTGACTTCGAGATCTGGTTTTGGTTTAGGAATTTGTTGAGCACTCAACACACCCTAAAAGTTCTATGTACAATTTTACTTTTTGGGTACCACTTGATCTTTTGCACTGATTGATTCATTTTCATTGTGGAAAATGTTGAGTTTGCTTACCATTTCGAATCTCATTTAAGTCTTTAAAAAATTTCTTGAACATGTGAAAATCACCCTAACTTAAAAAGACTAACATTTAATTAAAGAATCGACATCCGAAGCATTTCCACGATACACTAAAATTTTGCATCGAAAAGAATTAAGGATAAGATAAAATCACTTGAGAAAACCAAGGTCGTCGAGTGTCGATCTTCGTCGGCATCGGCAAATGCAAGTTTCTCTTTCGCGACAAGCATCACACAAGGATATCGTCGATGACCAATTCTCGTCGACATCGGTAAGGAGCAAAAAGAGTAGGCGTTGTGCGAATAAAGGAAAGATATCACCGATCATCAACTTCTAAAATGTTTTTGGCATCGGGGGTTTTCAAGGACATCACCCACAAGGAAACCACGTGATAAGTTTATTGCCGAAAGATGACCTTCGATACTAATTCGTCATCGGCAGTCCCAATTTTATCTTAAAGCACTCAACTTGAGCAAAGTCCTTAGTCCGACCATTACCCATAAGCTAAGTTCCAAGTCCTTAGTACCGTGTATCCCGAATCAGTGGTGTCACGTCAGTACCATACGATGAAATCCATCGGCATCGAAATTTTCTCGCAAAAGGATGTCAATGAAAACACAAATATAATCAGAGCATCGTTAAGTCTAAAATCAGAACTAACTTACAAGAAAGTGTGGACAAAGAACACAGTATACATGCAAAAGAGGAAACGATGCATTCAATCAGAGATCGTTCATCAAAATTTTGAGACTTTATATATTAGATTGTTGTCGAGCTCAGAGTACATACAAAAGACACTGTCTACACCTTTTGGCCAACCAACCCGATTACATTAAAAACATGAAATCTCCTTACAAAAAGGGAAAACTATCAAAGTTTGTGTCGCGGATGAGAATACAAAACAAAGTTCACCAATCATGCCTCTTCAGCACATGGACTTTCTTCCTGGCTGCTTCGCGCTCCCTGAGGTGTTTTCATATTTTTTTCTTCCAACACTCTTTGCACCTCGCGCCGCTGTACGATCGTATCTTGCACCTCCAAAAGCTGCCTCTTGAGCTAGGTTTCATTCCCTTCATGACCTTGAGGTACTAACACCTCAAGGGTATTTTTCGCCAACTGTCGTCGTAGTTCTCTATTCTCTTGGTAGAGTTCAGCTATGGCAAGTTGTGCATGCTCTAGCTACTGACTAGGTTCTTGAACGTTAGAACCCAAGGCTTCTATCCTTCTTGTTTGGCTCCCACTTACTTGACTTATGGTTTCGATAGGCTCTAACTGGATATCGCGCATTAGGAACTCCTCAGTGGTTGATCGTGCACATGACTCAATCAAGATTTGGCTTTCCCCCCCTACATCCTTATTCTTCCTGAGCCTTTCTCTCCTACACTGTATCTGTTGTTGAGGAAGTGTGGATTCCAACTTGTGCCTTTTGACGTAACTTCTTCCACTTCGACCTTTTCACGAGGCGATACCATCGTGTCCACGCGAAGATAGGAATATCTCTTTCAAGCCTCGAGTACACCCGCCGCAAATAAGAATGAGTCCCAGGTATTCTGTGGCTCAAGCCTTGTGCTTCAGCTGCCCCGTAGGACCCGTCTTGTGTTTGAAGGAGTTCCCATGGTGCGACAGTGTATCTACCTTATGCGTAGGTCACTTGAAAAAGACCTAAAGAAAATATTTTGATCGAATTGAGCTCAAGAGATGAGTCACCACTGGTACATAAGCTTGCCTAGTGAGTAGAAAACATACAGAACATCTAGAATTTATAACGGAGCGAGGAAGCGAGCTGAAACATGCTAGGAAACATTGAATTCCTTGCAATGGGATGTTTTAAAGAATTATTGTGTCACATCCACACGACGGGTATGATCTGGGGCATGTGAGATGCAACCAATAAGAATTGTGAAGGATGTGTGGTACGATTATCTCGATTCCTTTCAATTTCCCCAGCCTCCATAATGAGTTGATGATGTTTGATGCACTTGCTAATGCGACTTCTGTTTGAGAAACCTGCCTCAATATGAAGCATTTAACGACTTCCCTTATAACAGTATCAGATATTTTTGGAACTTACTGATACTTTTTGCACATGTTCAGCTCTAACATCCTTTCCCGACCCCAAGGGCCAATCGGCCACTGGCATGACTTTGACTCTCATGTTTTTTGTACATGATCTATCATGCTATGGTGCATCGATGTAACCCACCCTAACTGAAGAAAATGGTGGTGCTAATAGAGATGGTATAGGTAATCCAAAAGGTTGTAGAAATCACGTATGCATCAAACAACCAGGCTTAGCGATCTTTTCAAGTATGCATCAGTCTGTTTCTTCCTGCTTACGCATTTTCATATATTTGTTCGAGTAAGGTTCTGTAATCAATTTCTAAACAGTTTTATTTAAGATTGCAAGAAATATCCCTTCAATTATCAAGCAAAATTGGCTCGAGAAATCCCAGAGAAACTGGGTCCAAAAACCAACAAAGCGATGAAGGATATCGGGCTCCTTGAGTTTAGTGCACCCCGCGACTTCGTTGACTTGTGCAACATAGTTGAATCGCATACCAAGAAAGATTCACTATGGTTCGAAGAGCTAGTGAAGGTGAGCAACACAGCGCCAGGGCAAGTGCAAAAAATTATGGAACATCTGATTAGAGATCGGATTGTGCTATAGCAGTTAAACACCAATCTGGTTAAGTACCGAGCGCATGCTGTAGAGGTCAGAGGAATTTACATGACTCCGATGGAACAGCATAGATTTCCATAGGCCCAAACCTGCAAAGATTTGTTCATCAGTTGGTCGAAGTATGAGAAAAGTCACCCTTTCAAGTGATATCTTGAGTTGACTGTTAAAGAAACTGTTAGAAGAGGACACCACGTGGTGAATTTTGTTTTGTTCAATCTACACTTAGCCTTTATTTTCAGTTGAATTTTATATTATAAATAAGAACATCAACCAATTAGTTAAGGGTCGATGGTTGTTGCAAGAAACTTTTTTGTTTTGGTTTTGTTAAGAACTATTTCCGAGCTACCTTTAATAGAGAAGTCCTTCTGGACCAGAGACAAGATATATTTTCATCAAATGCATGTGTGATTGGACGTGGAGAAGAATTATTTCCTATCTCGTCTCATGAATGGATGGTGTAATGATTAAGAGAAATTAATTATGTTGTCAAATTATCTGGTGCAATGTTTTGTTGTTCCTTGCTTTAATGATGAAGATGAATCGTTGTGTTGTTATGTGATGGATGATTAAGTAGGTGAATTATTTTGCTTGCCATTTTTTTATCGCATATGTGTTTTCTTTATGATAATTAGTATCTCAGACAGTAATTGGATGCTCACATGGTTAATGTATTAGTACTAGGCTTGTGGTATAAAATTGTCGTCTGCATTCTCGAGTAACAGGTTATCCCAAGCTCATCCTCTTCCCCAGTAGTTAAAACTTAATCCTGTTTGTTGCCAAGTTGGTTTATACCGGCTTGCATCTCATATCGGTCCCACCCAAGAGAAAATACAAAAAAAGATAATCCAAACTGAATGAAGAGCCTTCACAAGAAAACGTAAAGCCCATCGATAAATTGGTTGGATCGCAAGATTTGGAGAACCATTCCACTATTAAACGTTGCAGAGTCTAATTGGGCCTCAGTGGCGGGTTTGGTTCCTACTATTGAATCAAGGGATCTAGGACCCATCAACAAAATTGGCACTAGAAGGAGGGCCTAAGAATGAATGGCTAAATATATATTTCACATAGTATTTCAAACAGCCTATAGATTCAAAATAGCCCACATGCATGGCTAGTCATTCACAAGATATCCCACACATGCTAAGTACTCCTGAAATGAGTAACTCACCCTAGCTCGAGGAAGGAAAATTGTTCCTTGATATACCTTACACTCTTCCTCATGAGGAATTAAATCAGTTTACAAGAATCACAAGATCTTACGCCTGACAGATCGATGCATTGTCTTTAGCTCTGATACTTCCTCGAAGACAAAAAAATGAGTAGACCGGTGGTCAATACTCCGAAAGAGGTTTTCGTGCACATGGTAGAATACCTAATAGATTTCACGATCACCAAAATCGAACATCATCTTAATATGATCCCCAAAATGCTAGCCGATGATGTCTCTGAGCCAGACGATTTTTCGGAAGAAGAGGAGTTTAACTCGGAGTCCAAGGATATGGAAGACAACAACGACCATGGTGAAGATAGGGGAAACCCACCCCAGAGAAATCATCCTTGGTTGGATGGAGACGCTTTGGCCATCTCGAGACGACTCCATAATCTTCCTCGACACCCGAAGAAGCTACTTCCTAAATTTGACCTCGAGACTTTAAGATTGCTTGAAGATCATATCAAGAAGTTCATACTAGCGATCAGACTTATGAATGTCCAACACGAAGATGTAGTATGCAGAATTTTCCCCTATTTGTTTGAAAATTCATCTTCCACGTGGTATTTTAATCTGTCGATAGGATCTATCACTAGCTGGATGAAGTTCCAGAAAGATTTTCTAGATAAATTTGCAGAGGAGACTACTACGGGAGATCTGTTGGCTGAGCTGTTCGCCACCACCATGAGTTCGAAGGAAAGGGTCAAATATTTCAATAAAATATTCACGACCATCTTAAACAAGTTTCAGCCCAAAGCTAAACCAACTCAGGAGTTGCAAATCGAAGTTTACGCTAATGCTCTCCCAGCTTTCATTTCCATGTTTGTGAAGAGGGCTGCCAAGCGAACTCTAGCTGAAAATTTTGAAGAATCCAAAATGATAGAATTCTAGATGAAAGGGTGTAAAGAAATCCAGGCCTCTTTAGTCAAGAAAGAAGTTCAACCTCCTCACAGCAGAGGACTCCTTTTGACTAGACCAACAGGGAAACAAGCAGAACAAACTCTTGATAAGGGTAATGGAGACATAGAATATCTACAATGCATGGTTAAGAAATTATCAAACAAGATCATAGATATGAAGAGAAACGCAAGGGAGGGAAACCAAGGCCAAAGGCCCTATAAGCCTTTATTTAAAAGGAACCCTCCAATCAAGGCAATTGAACCTCCCCCAGCTAACTTAAATATCGATCTAGGAAATGTAGCATCTGATTCTTTCTATTCTTATCACCAGGAAAATCATTCCAAAAGAGACTTCCCTCAATGGATGAAAGCCATGAATTTGATGGCCAATCGGTTTCTAGATGAAGTCTCCCTGACCGAATAGCCAAGCAGTTCAGTTATGAATGTCGCTAACTAGGAAGAGATTGATCCACTAGAAGATACAGCCATGCTGATATGGGATCTTGACCTGATCATGCCTTCCGAATACCTATTCGAGTTTCAAGAACCACCCGTAGAGGTCTCGGTTGTGAAAATGAGAAGTAAAGGTCCTCTTGTCTCAAAGGATCCTACTACCACTCAAACGTCAGGGGGGAAGTCAACTCCCGATCACCCAAAAGCACCATTCGCTCCGTGAAAGAACCCTATTAGCATCCATACCTGAGAATCACCCAAGCTAGAGTACAACATAGTTGAAGATTTGAAGAAGTTGAAGGCTAATATATCAGTAATGGACATATGTAGAATCGCCCAGAAAAAATATTTCCTGTTGCAGGCTTTGAGATCGATGGAAAACCCTACAACAAGCAATGAGAAGCAAAGAACTCTAGCTTCCACAGATCCAGTAAATAAACCAACTGTTAACACCTGCTCAGAAGATAAGAAGGGAAAGCCTTTTGTCCCACCATTCCTCTTAACATTTGAAGTCTTCAACAGGAACCTCCACAATTGTTTGGTATATTCTTGAGCATCTTCCAACGTTATGCCCTTGTCTATTTGCAAAAAATTAAATGTTGTTCCTCTCAAGAGCGATAAACATGTAATACAACTAGATAGAACCCAAGTCAAGGTCATTGGGGAACTTAAAGATGTAATGATCAAAATAGTGACACATCCCAAGTTTGTGCAAGTGATTCACATCATTGTAGTAGATATCCCTGAGGCCTATGCGTTATTACTAATTTGAGATTGGTCTGAGAAGTTAAACGGATACTTTAGTATAGACTGGGCACACCTTTGGCTACCACTGAAGGGATACAAAAATATGATCAGAATCGATAGGAAAAGGTATCTGAAACATATTGTCACTGACCTAGAAACCTTTAACGAACCCTCATCGACAGATTTCCCTGTGCTAGGCAATTATTCCTACGACTCCTACTTCGGGAAAATATCTCCTCTTTCATCCAATGTCCCTCTCACTCAGAACTCCGAAATGATTTTTCAAGGGAAGTTGCCGACAACGGCAAAGGAAAGCCTCTTCTGCCAAGAACCTGCATTAGAAAGATCAGAGCTAGAAGTAGGGAAAGAGGAGAGTAACAGGGAACGGTAAGCCGACACACCTTTCCCACAATGTTGGACCCTATATTTTGATGGATCTAAATCACAAGAAGGGTCAGGGGCAGGATGCATCCTCATTGACCCAAATGGTAAACATTGTTTCATGTCCTGTAGACTACAATTTGAATGCACAAACAACACCGTCGAGTATGAAGCTCTAATACAAGGGTTAAAGAAAGCCATAGACTTAAATGTCAAATAATTGAAGGTTTTCTGAGACTATGAGATTATCGTTAGACAAGTAAGGAATACTATACATTGCAATTCTCCGCACCTAAAGAATTACCAACAAGAAGTGCACAGGTTAATAGAGCATTTTGAGGCTTTAAATATTACAACAATACCCAGGGAAAAGAATATTATTGCTGATTCTCTGGCCACCACTGCCTCAAGGCTATCACCTCTAGAAGATTACGAATCTTCCCAATTCATAGTGGAAGTACTCTATGAACCATCAGTGCCCAACAATATTTCTAATTGGAAAGTCTTTGAAGGGGATGAACAAATCATAAAATTTCTGACTAACTAAGATCATTTCAAAGACTTAGCCATTGATGATGAAGTATTCCAGTAACAATCAATAGGAAATGACCCTTGGCCAGGCCAACCTGTTGACAAGTCAAATTCTCACATAATCCCGAAAGGAATAGCTCATTTGGAAAATCTTTTTGACCTAAAAGAACGATTTAAGGGGCCTAAAAATGCAAAGACCGGTAGCTCCTGTCCCCTGCATGAAACTATCAATCTCGGAACCCCGGAAAACCCAAGGAATATAAATCTCGGCGTGATCATATCTAAGGAGGAAAGGAAGTCTTATCTCAAACTGTTTAGACAATACCAAGATGTCTTTGCATGGTCCTATCGAGATCTGAAAACTTATGATACCCGCATCATTCAACACACTATCCCGCTAAAACCTGAAGTGAAACCCTTCCAACAGAATCTCTAAAAGCACCACCCATCTCGGGAACCTCTTATGTATCAGGAATTGAAGAAAATTTTAGATGCCAAAATCATCCTCTAGGTTAGGCATTCTGCGCGGGTAGCAAATATGGTTCCTGTAAGGAAAAAGTCTAGAGAAATCTGCTTATGTGTAAATTTTAGGAACCTTAACATAGCTTCAGAAAAGGATAATTACCTAGTCCTGCCAATGGAGAAACTCTTGCAGACTGTGTCTGGTTCATAGTTTTTATCTCTACTATATTGTTTCTTGGGTTACAACCAAGTCCTGGTTTCAGAAGAAGATCGTTTGAATACTACCTTCCAAACCAAGTGGGGAACCTTCACTTATAAACGTGTGTCTTTTGGGTTAATTAACATGCGGGAGACCTTCCAAAGGACCATGGACGTAGATTTTGGGCGGCTAATAAACAAGTGTGTGGTATTGTACCTGGACGACGTGACTATGTATTCAAAAAATAGAGAAGAGCACATCCAACACTTAACTCAGATTTTCAAAAGGTGTAGGAAATATGGTATGTCCTTAAATCCCAAGAAAACTATCTTTGGCGTTGAGGAAGGTAAGCTGCCAGGACACATTATATATCAATCAGGCATTCGCATAGACCCAGAAAGCATTAAGGACATAGCTCAACTCCCGTTGCCTCACAATAAGAAAGTTATGCAGTCCTTTTTTGGACAAATCAATTTTGTGAGGAAATTCACTCCCGATTTCGTGGAAACTATCAAACCCTTACAAAATATGATTCGCAAAGATGTCAAATTTAAGTGGGATGATGAATGAAAGGATGCTTTCAACAATATTAAAATTGTTATATCCCAAGCCCCCATATTACGGAGTCCCGATTTTAATAGGGATTTCTTCCTCTATACTTTCGTGTCCGACCAGTCATTAGCTACAGTATTGACTTAGAAAGATGATAACAACAATGAGGCTCCAGTGTCATTCATGAGTACCAACCTCCAAGGACCCTAACTAAATTATCTTGTTGTAGATAAAAAGGCTTATGCAGTTTATAAAGTGGTAAAACACTTCAGGTCTTACATCCACAAGAACCACATGAAAGTAATCGTGCCTCACCTTACGGTCCAATCCCTGTTCACTCAACAGGAAATGGGGGAAAGAAGAGGGAACTGGATGGCAGTAGTTCAAGAATTTGATCTAGTTATAAAACCTATCAAACTAGTTAAAGGGCAAGGGTTATGCAAACTTACAGATGAAGCCCAAGACCAAGTGAATGAATATTTTAGATGGGAGAATGAAATGGCGTTATGGTGTGGCGAATTTTCATACATTTCCCCAAGACAAGAGTCTTGGTATGGGAAGCTAACTCATCTCCTACACCATGGGACTTTTCTAAAAAATATCAATCCCTACGGAAAGGAGAGCTCTCAGTTAAAATATGCACAATAATGCCTCATAAATTCAGTACTCTTCCAGGTTAATTATGATGGGGTACTATTACGATATCACAAATGAGAGGATGTAGACAAAGTTTTGAAGGAGCTCCATGATGGCCCTGCCGGTGGAAATTTTGCAGGAAACACCACTGCTCATAAGATACTGAGAGCTAGTTATTATTGGCCCACCTTTTTCAAGGACACTCACACCTACGCTAGAAACTATAAAAATTTTCAAATAAGCATTGGGAGGGAAAAGAAAGTAGCAGTTCCACTCCAACCAGTGATTGTCTCTAGGCCTTTTGAGCAATGGGGGTTAGACATCATAGGAGAAATTACACCCAGTTCTTCAAAACAACCCAAGTACATTCTCACTGCCACTGATTACTTCACGAAATGGGAAGAGGCCATCCCTCTGGCTCATGTAAACGAGAAGGTGGTAATCCAATTCATAGAACAACAACTAATCATAAGGTTTGGTGTCCCTTCTATCCTATTTTTTTATAATGCAGCTTATTTTTCTTCCACCCTATTGACAGAGTTTTCTATGGAAAAAGGAATCATAATTAGGTACTCTACAAATTATTATCCATAGGGAAACGGGGTGGCAGAATCAACTAATAAGAACCTAGTGAGAATATTAAAGAAGATGGTTGTAGATAACCAACAAAATTGGTGTAATATACTCCATAACACTCTATGGGTCGATAGGGTCACACCCAAGGAAGCTATAGAAAATTCCTCATACTTTATGGTTTATGGGCAGGAAGCCATTCTCCCAAATGGGCTTTATATTCCATCTCTTCAACTAGCCCAATATTCCAGCAAAGAACCTTCATCGGTCATACAACAAAGGATTGACACTCTGCTCATGTTGGAAGAAGAAAGGGAAAAGGATAGGTCAGAATTCATAGCCCACCAACAGATAGTGAAAAGATCGTTTGAAAAGCACAAAGCTAAAGAGAATAATTTTGAACTAGGAGAATTAGTCCTAAAATGGGATAGATAAAACGAGCCTAAAGGCAAATATTCCAAGTTTCAAAATCTATGGCTCAGACCTTTTTAGGTGGTTGAGAAGATTGGGGCAGGCACTTATCAGTTATAGAATATGAGGGGGGGACCTAACACCCTCCTAGTAAATGGCCAAGCCCTAAAACAATATTTCCAATAATAATAATAATAATAATAATAATATAAAAATGAAAATGTTTTGTGTTTTGTATGAGTGTTTTTCATTATTTCGAAATGTATTTTTGAGTTGTTTTCTTTTGCTTTCAGAATTTTGCACTTTTTAAGGTTGTGTTTAGAAAGGAAATGGTTGACTTTAAATCATGCGACATAGCCAACTTTGTTCCTAACTCATCGCTCACATACAAACACAAGAAGCATTGATGAACTTTTGGTTGCTTTGAGGAGTCCTCTATCTAACCTACGCAAATGAACAACTTTGTAGAAATGTCAGAAGTGTCTACTTTAGTGGTTTGGTAAGACCTTAAGGGAAATAAGGAAAGACGGAAAGGACTACATGAACCTCGAAGACAAATCTAGGAAAGGATCTGCCTTAACCATCTCACTTTGCAAAATAAACAGGTGTCATCCTCTCCTACTCGCTCAGGGCATTTTGTCAAAATAAAATTGACATTATCAAAAGAGTGAATAGTAGGAGAGGGTATGCATATATATTCATCAAGGCTATGGATGCTCGCTAATAGTGGAGCAAGGTCTGTGATTTTGGGGTGACTCCACCAAGGCTATGGATGTTCACTGGCAGTGGAGCAACACCGAAGCAAGTGGGTAAAGGTAACTAAAGGCTGCATGCCAGTGAATGCTTTACTATACTTTTGTAAAAGGGGGCATAAATCAGGGTACAAGAAACGAAGGAGGAATAAAGGTTAAGAACCCCACAAGCATATCCTGAAGCATCAACCGGGGAATTTCAAATGCAAGGCTAAACGAAGATTTTATTTAAAACCAATAAAGGTTCTCTACTAGCTTAAGCATCAACCGAGCATGAAGGAGGAACAGAGATTCTGCTTTCACCCAGTAAGTTGCCATTTCTTGAGCACTCAACACACCCTAAAAGTTCTATGTACAATTTTAGTTTTTGGGTACCACTTGATATTTTTCACTATTTGATTCATTTTCATTGTGGAAAATGTTGTGTTTTCTTACCATTTCGAATCTCATTTAAGTCTTTAAAATTTTGTTTGAACATGTGAAAATCACCCTAACTTAAAAAGACTAACATTTAATTAAAGAATTGACAGCCGAAGCATTTCCTCGACACACTAAAATTCAGCATCGAAAAGAATTAAGGATAAGAGAAAATCACTCGAGAAAACCAAGTTCACCAAGTGTCAATCTTCGTTGGCATCGGCAAATGGAAGTTGCTCTTTCGCAACAAGCATCACGCAAGGATATCGCCAACAACCAATTCTCGTCGACGTCGGTAAGGAGCGAAAATAGTAGGCATTGCGCGAATAAAGGAATGATATTTCCGATCATTGACTTCCAAAACATTTTCGACATCGGAGGTTTTCAAGGATGTCACCCACAAGGAAACCATGCGATAAGTTTATTTCCGAAAACCAACATTTGATACTAATTCAGCATCGGTAGTTCCAAGTTTATCTTAAAGTAATCGACTTGAGCAAAGTCTCAAGTCCAACCATTACCCGTAAGCTAAGTTCTCAGTCCTTAGTACTGTGTATCCCGAATCAATGGTGCGATGTCAGTACCATACGATGAAATCCATCAGCATAGGAAGTTTCTTGCAAAAGGATATCAATGAAAACACAGAGAAAATCGGAGCATCATTAAGTGTAAAATCAGAGCTAACTTACAAGAAAGTGTGGACAAAGAACACAATATACATGCAAAAGAGGAAACGATGCATTCAACCAGAGCCCGTTCATCAAAATTTCGAGACTTAATATATTAGATTGTCGTTGAGCTCAGATTACATACAAAATACATTGTCTACACCTTTTGGCCAACCAACCCGGTTACATTAAGAACATGAAAATCTCCTTACAAAAAGGAAAAACTATCAAAGTTTGCATCGCGGCTGAGAATACAAAACAGAGTTCACCAATCATGCCTCTTTAGTGCGTTGACTTTCTTCCCAGCTGCTTCACGCTCCCTGAGGTGTTTTTATTTTTTGTTCTTCTAACACTCTTTGCACCTTGCGCAGCTGCACGATTGTATCTTGCGCCTCCTGAAGCTGCCTCTTGAGCCAGGTTAGAAAAATAGGACCGCAGAGCAATAAAATAAAACAAATGCGGAAATAAAAAATAGAAGATACATAATACAAGAGAGACACAGATTTATGTGGTTCACCTAGTGTGGGCTACATCTACCAGAGAAATTGCCAGGTCCTTTCTTTATTATTATCCAGCAAAATGAAGGGTACAACCTACAGCAAAACCCATTGTAACTTCCTCTTCTTTCTCTCACAGTCTCTTCTCTCAGAATACAATACTCGCCAACCTACATAGCCGCAATATATTTCCCTCATAAAAGAGGGTTGCCTTCTAGGGAAAAAAACCCTAACATAATCT